>JAAGAY010143943.1:0-44755 GCA_011801015.1 Ardeotis arabs | reverse complement strand
GCTCCGCGAAGCCGCACGACTGTGAGACAAAGCCCGAAAGCGAAGCGGGGGGCACCGGAGCTGCCCCACCTCGAAACCTGCGCGGCACTCACCCAGCTGGGCTGGGATCACGAGGGGGTGGCGTTAACGGCCCCCTCAGCTGTCCCCTCTTAACGGCTCCCTCAGCTGCACCGCATTTACCGAATCACAGGGCGGTCTGTGACGGCCACCCGGTCCGACCCCCCCGCCAGGAGCAGGGACATCTCCAACCAGATCAGGTTGCTCAGAGCCTCATCCAGCCTGGCCTTGAACATTTCCAGGGATGGGACATCCACCACCTCTCTGGGCAACCCGTTGCAGTGTTCTACCACCCTCATTGTAAAAAACTTTTTCCTAATGTCCAATCTAAATCTACCTCCCTCTATTTTAAAACCATTACCCCTGGTCCTATCACAACAGGCCCTACTGAACAGCCTCTCCCCATCTTTCTTGTGGGCCCCCTTGAGGTACTGGAAGACAGCTATCAGGTCTCCCCGGAGCCTCCTCTTCTCCAGGCTGAACAGCCCCAACTCTCTCAGCCTTTCTTCATAGGAGAGGTGCTCCATCCCTCTTATCATCTTTGTGGCCCTCCTCTGGACCTTCTCCAGCTGGTCCATGTCCTTCTTATGTTGGGGGCTCCAGAACTGGACACAGTACTCCGGGTGGGGTCTCACCAGGGCAGAGTAGAGGGGGAGAATCACCTCCCTCGACCTGCTGGCCACGCTCCTCTTGATGCAGCCCAGGATGCCGTTGGCCTTCTGGGCCGCAAGGGCGCATTGCCGGCTCATGTTGAGCTTGAACAGCTTTTATATGCTTGAACAGTCGTAACTTGTGATATTTCCCTTATGATATAGAATCATATACTGGTATCCCGTTGTATGAGCCTCTCACTTACTAGATCGAGCCGTGTATTTCTCAGATCAAATCTTTTATCACATTATCCATGAGCACACCTGAATTGGGCCATCAACTTTTTTAGTCTTGGGGAATAAAGTAACATTGCCCTTCATATTATTCTCGTTATTTTGATGCAGCCTTTGCTGCTATGACACACCTACATAACACTCTTAATCAGGTGGAAAAGCTTAATGAGGCTGTGCATGTGTCTGGAAGCAATGGAAGTCTTTATGCTGGTACCAGAGATTTCTCATAATACTTTTTTGGATTTTAAAAATATATTTAAATGACATTCTAACCAAGCCAGATTTTCCCTTCTGATTTGTGATGATGTCCACTGTAAATTTTTTTAATTTTACTATGTTCAGAGCATGATGCACTTCCGTACATACCAGAGTGCACTTTTGAGCCCTGGAGCATCATAAGATGTAGCGAACAAATCTATTTTGTTTGGGGAGATTTCCCCCCTCCAACTCAAGCATGTTTTAAAAGGACGAGTATGGAAGCAGAAATGATGTTGTGCAGACATTTTCCTTTCAATAGCTGATTTCATGTAAGAAATCCCAAGGGTTTTGAAGAATTACACAATGTGATTCAGAAAAGGAAACGAATGGAAATTTCTTTAATCATCCTGTACGTAGTCTCAGCTAATATTACAAGATAATATGGGGATTATTGAAGGTTTTCAGCATTTTCAGAATGAGAAAAGCTTGTAGACATTTCCTTAATAATTTGCTGTCCATGGAATCCACAGTTATCTTCTCCAGTAGCTTTATGCATCCGTAGCCAGATGTGAGATTTGATGGAGACAGATTTGTCTCAGAAGAGAATATCAGGATGGATTAATCATCATGAAATATAACTGGAGTGTTGCTCTCATTTACTGAACGAGGAGTAAAGACATGTTAATTTTTTACACAAATGATGTATTGCTCTGTGCTACTGGTAGTTCGAGAACTTACAAAATGTCTCCTTTTCAGACCCAGAAGTTCCTGAAGTGTCTGCTGGGTTGTCTTGTGTGGTGCTTTAATCATTTGCCCACCCAGAACTGCCCTAATCTGCATGGATCAACACATGGAACTAAATCCAATGTTTGAGATGGGGGCCTTGCTCTCTTTACTTTCACAGGAAATTTTCCTGCGATCAGTTATTCAGTGAAGCTCAGCGCAGAGTGGGCAAAACTTGTGCCAACCATTTCAGTGTTTGAGTCTTTTACCCCAGTTTGGAGGTCTTGCGCTGTCAGAGCCCTAGGGGGATGCGAACTGCTTACGATAACACTGTGGTACCAAAGCTGTGTAACACCACGAGCGAATCGTGGATAGATTCTGTCTGCCACACAATATTCCCAAAGGAAAAACACTTTAGCAGAAGTTTCATCTTAAAAAAGATACTGAAAGGAAGAGTTTAAGTCATTTGGATGCTTAGTTTTTGTATTCATAACCAGTGATTGTTCTTTGCTTGTTTGTTTAGTCGTGCTGTCAGGAAGACGGCCTCAAAGTTTTACCTGAAGTTTGGTGTTGGCTCCTTGTGACTATTCTTTCATGATATAATCTTGTCAGGAATTTCAGGAACGGCATTTGTGTCCTTTCTGTGACTGATGTATCATTTCTATTATGCTCCTTTTTCCCCTTTATTATTTTGAAGTATAAAAAGATAATATTATAATGTTTTTTTTCCTTACTGGTCTGTCTGTACTTTTCAGAGATGGAAGACAAGGGAATAAAATCACTAATATCATAGCAGGGAAAAATTTGAGAGAAACAATAAAATATTCTGAAGGTACTGCGGGAAGAGAAGACAGTTAAATTAGGATAATTGATCTTATTCTTGTAACTCATTAAGGGTGAAATTTACCTCCCTGCAGCATCATCAGAAGACCTGGGCAGCACTTACATTCCACTTAAACTTAATCTGAATTTAAGTGGTGCACGGGGTTTTTGCTGATCTTCATGCAGGGAAGAATTAATGGATAGTTTGAGTTTTTTCATTCTGGCAATTATCTGCAAATGTTCTGACATGCAGAAAGCGCAGATGTTTCAGAAAAATTTCTTCTAGAAACATCAGCAATATGACGAGGCAAAGTTGTGCTTCCAAACGGGAAGATTCGTTTCTGTAAAGCAGAGCATGGTGCCCTGCCCCCAAAAAGAGCTTTCGACTGAAATGTGCAGAGGTGAATGAGGATTTTGTTCTTTGCGACACGATGAATCCATTCTTTCTTCCCAAAGGCTACCAAAGCTCACATAAAGCTCAACACCAAGAAGCTCTACCAGGCAGATGGCCATGCAGTGAAGGAACTGCTGAAGGTCACCTCTATGCTTTATGGTGCCATGAATACCAAGGGAGTGGAGCGGGCAGACGTGAACGAGGAAGACAGCAGCAAGTTCAAATTTGACCTTGGCTCAAAAGTAAGGAAAACTTGTACTCTTCTTTCGGGCAGGAGTTTTGTGTTAACTTATGAAATATGAATCCACTTTCTATCTGCAAATTCAGCAGAGGATCTTCTCACAAGGGAGTGGGTATGGTTTTAACGCATGCTTTCTGCAGTTGAGGTTATATGCTGTCATCTCTTTTAATCTCTGTGAATTCCCATACAAGGCAACGATGGCACAAAGTTGATTATTTTGGGTTTGGACTGCTGTTGAAACCATAGAAGTATTGGAGTAGGCCGGAATAAAGACTATTTTCTGTCTACTAACCTTGTTGCAACAGGAGGAGTTTGCAAAATAGGGACTGAAAGTTGGTTTTCAGCCTGTTTGTGTTGAAGGAAAGGGAAATCTTCATGTTACCCTAACAGACATCAAAGCTGTTCAAGCCCTTAAAATAAATGCCATCCCTAATATTTTTAAAAACCCCAACGCTTGGTTAAATAAGAGGAATTCCTGATACTGCTTTTTGCTAGTTTCAGCACCTCTTCTATATTCTAATATTTTTAGTCTTTGATTCTTTTACAGCTATATTATGTCATGCCTGCTTGTTGGGCAATAATATTACCATTCTTGAAAAAAATGGCAGAACCACAGGCAATTTTTCCTCTGTGTGACTCTGGTGTGTCTCTCTGAAGAAAGCACCTGCAGAAAGAGTGAAAAAAAAAAAAAAGTGGATTATCAACATTCATTACCTATGCATTGTGTTAGTCACATACATTCTGGTATATATACTTTTTACTTTTGTGTATGAAAAGGTGGTTTCCCTTTGCTCTGGGCAGCACATGAACCAACAACTGTCCGAGTCGCAGTTTTGAGGAGGTTTATTTTTATTTTGTTGGCTAAAAGTGCCTGGGGTCTCACCCAGAAGCCCATGTCTGAATGGCACCTCATCTAGACCATTTTAAAGCCAAGAGACAGGCTCACTCTGATTCCGATGGACGACTTCTTCAAAACTATGGTAGAGTTTTGGCCACTGTGCTGACCTCCTATGCAATTTTAACATCAAAATGGGAAAAATCGGTCGTGGATTTTGTGATATTAGGGATTCTATTTTACTATTCAGTGCTGTTGCTGTGTTTCCAGATTGCTGACTTGAAGGCAGCTAGACAGCTTGCTTCTGAAATCACCTCCAAAGGAGCAAACCTGTATGACTTACTTGGCAAAGAAGTTGAGCTAAGGGTGAGTACGTGCTGGAGAGCGTATAAGAACTTGTGTTCACTGGGTGCTGCAAAGGAAAAAGGTAAAAAAAGTATCAGTCGTTCTCAGCGGCTGCATCTAAAGTGAATATTCTGCGAGTTTGAAGGAACGGGTCTGAAAGTTTGCATTTCCTTCCCTCTCATATTCATGCTTGGGCTGCAGTAAGCCTGAGAGAACAGTTTGGCGTTTTCTCTTTAGCAGGAAACTGACACACTCTCTGTGGAACTGTTTGGAAATACTGACTTTATATGTCCGTTTCAGTGGTGGGGATAGATGTATTCTGAAAGGTAAATGATTAATGCCGTTAGTTTTCCAAGTGCAAGGCTCATTATTTCTGTTACAGTAATTGAAGGCCTCGCAAGCCTGCAGGGTACGTATTCTTCAGCTGAGTTGTAAAATCACAGGCTGTTGCATGAAGTCATGGAAGTGTCCTGAAACACTGCCAATAAATCTTTTCATTGTTTCCTTAAATGCATTTATCTGCAGTGCTGGAGGTTATTAATTTTCCAAAAATAGACATTTAAAGAGGGGAAACCCTGAACGTTCTAGCAGTGTTTTGGTAATCTTCCGCTATGCAGTATCTGAGCTGTAGGAAGTGCACCCAGTAAGAGCCACAGCCTTGACAATCAGTGCTCCCAGATCCTTGTTTGATGGAGTGCAAGTGTTTCCAAGGGTGGGTGACATACAGGGAAATTACCTGCGGAATGCTGCCTTTTCTGCTACACACCTAAGTCAGCGTGGTACGCAGCAGTGTGAAAGGCGTTAATATTTCACAAGGGAGAGAGAAGTGATAAGCCAGTTTAATTCAAATACACGATTGTCACAAAACCGTTAATCAGTCCCTTCTCATCTTGCATTCTTTGCTTAATTTTTTGGGTTTGACATAGTGTCCTGGTTCTGGCTAGGGTGGAGTTAATTTTCACCTGAGCTGGGAGGGGAGCTGGAGCGGTGGCCCCTGTGGCTGGGGACACAGCTGGGACAGTTACCAATTAGCCCACAGCTGGGACAGGTTACCCAAATTGGCCCCAGGGCTCTTCCACACCTGTGACCCCCTGCTCAGGGTATAAAGTGGGGATGGGGCTGGGGGGCAGCTTTTGCTGCTGGGGAGGGAGCTGGGCATCAGGCTGTGCTGGGAGCTACTGTACTGTAAGTTACGTGTGCAAATATTTTCTGTTATTGGGGTGGTTTTGTTTGTTTGTTTTCTATCTCTGTTTTCTTTTCTTCTGTTCTCTTAAACTTCTTTTTTTAATCTCAACCCAGGAGTTTTGCCTTCTTTTCTTTAGCAGTTCTCCTCCCTGCCCCACTGGAGCGTGGGAGGGAGTGAGTGAGAGAGAGACTGCGTAGCTTGGTCCCAAGCAGGGCTAAACTACGACAGTTATTTTGATGCCCAATGTGGGGCTCCAGGAATTTGAGATAAGGATAATAATTGGGAGCAGTAACGGGCAAAACAGGGACTGAACTTGGCTAGAGTGCAAAATGATTGTGGGGAATTTATGTTGTTCTGATTTTGGGGAAGGGACAATGTGTGGATTGTGTGCAAATTGTCCGCTTTTGTTCAGTGTTGTGATGATATTATTTTGATTTTGATCTGGGGAATTCTTTTTTTGTTGATGAGTGTGTATTTTAATTATCATTCTTAAATATGTGATTCATGGAGGCGAAGGGTGGAATGTGTTTGTTTTGTTTAGGGGATGGGGGTTACGGTGGCAGCTTATCTCAGCAGTTTTATTATCTCTCCCTACGCCCTTGGAGGGTGCGGGGAGTGAGCAAGAGACTGCGTAGCTTGGTCCCAAGTGGGGCTAAATGACAACACACAGTTTTCACACAAATGCTGCCTAATGTGTTGATATTTTCTTCAGAGCATTGTACCTTTTTTTTCTTTTTTTTTCTTCTCTGTGTACAGCATCCCTAAGAAGTACACTAAGAAGTCAAGTATAGGTCAGCATAAGGCAACATATCTTAAAAGTACTTTGAAATTGGGCATTGCTTAATCACTTTAAATCAAGGCTTTTAGGTGTCCAACTGACTTTAGAACTGGGCCCTAGAAAAAGGACTTGCACAAATGCAGTGTACTTGAAAGCCTGCAATGAAAAATCAAGAGATGAGTAAGTGCTTCAGTGCAGCCACTTCTCACTGGGTCCATTAAGAAATCTTCAATGGACGACTCTTTAAAGGTGCCATTTCTGAAAGCACGGTGTTTCTTATATAGAGCAGTGAGCACGTGTTTCTCGTGGTGTAACGACTGAGTGCACCAAGTGGGGCTAACTAATGCTGTATAGATACAGAGTTTATATTTTGCAAAAAGGTTTGACAGATTGAACTTGTTGTCTTTAAGAAATCCTGTCGTAGGAAAGATGACCTTGCTTCTGTCTCCTTAGCGCGGAGCTTATATCCTAAAAGCACAAGGGGACGCGATGACAGCACAGTAAGAACCTCCAGAGAGCAGCAGAAGGGACTTTCATGCTCTGTTCTTAATGTTTTGGGACTGGTTACAGCTCTCTTCAGTGATTTGTTAAACCCGAAGAACCCGTGTTTGGCTCGTGAGTTAAATGCTGAGTTTGGTATGTGAGCACGTGTCAGGTTTGAGCCTGTCGCAAAGCAAACGGGTTTCAGGTTAAAAGCCATGAGGTTGCAGTAACCAGTTGTTCAGTGGAATTTGTCAAGTTTTCCGTTCTTAATTATAAACACCCAACTCTGGCTTTCACTTGAAGTATGAAATTTGCTCATGAAATGAGAGGTGTAGAGCCAAATGCTTTCTTCTGTCGTTGTTAAGTCTGATAATGGCCTCGGAAGTCAGTGGAGCCGCAGTTCTTGCTAATCAGCCAGTGTTGAGGGCAGTAGGGAATTCCCCTTCTTCATCTTGCACGCCTTCCCTGGGTCCTTCACAGAGGTGGTGAGGTGCTTAGAAGATCACAGGGATGGCATCCTCTGCCTGCCCTTCCCGCCTGATTCCAGGTGGGCAGAAGTAGATGTGCAGTTAACTCTGGCCTCATGTGGGGAATTAGAGCTTTGTCTGTAGACATGCCATTAATCTAAGGTTACTTTTATTATTTTGTAATGCGAAGATTATTGATTTCCATTGCTTATTTTCTTTTGACGTTGCATGGCCAAGTCATGCGCACAATAAATTGCCCTGACAGAGGGACCGTGCTACTGAAGGGCGGTAGGAGAGCAGTCTGGTTTATTTTTTTGTTACATTTTATGTCCTGAAACTTGTTGCGTGTACTAAAATGCATTGATAGTGGTAATATTGTTTTAATTAATTTGAAAATGTGATAGTTTTATGTTCTCTGAACCTTTTTTTTTTTTCTCTCCCTTCCCAATCCATCCATTTCCAAATATTTAAATGAAGGACCTTACTACCTAAGCTTAGACAGACTGATAATATATCTTGTTTCTATCCTAAATGTAGACTGCTGCTTCTTCCAGTAACTCTAATAGAAATGCCAGCATTTGGCACTTAGGAGTTGACTAGGTCTGTTCTCGTAGTCTGAGCAGCTTTTGGGGGAAGATCACTGGGAAAAGTGAAGTAAAGCTCATTATATCTGCAGAAATGTTGACTCTCATTTGTGTCACAACCTTTACTTTCTTTATTGGAGTTCTTCTTGCACATAATTTGTATAGATAAATTTTATTGTTCCAAGGCACGGAGCACATTTTTACTAAATTACCTTCTGAATGAAAACAAATTTCAGCTTCAGAGAAGAGTTTAAGTGAATGTTTCTATTAGATGAATTGAAGACACGTATTGATGTAACTGTGTGTGTATTTATTGGGAAGAGTTTAAGTCTGTATTCATTTTCTTGGAAATGTGGCACTGTGCCTTCCTGATGCTTTTAAATACGTTATTTCCTGATGAATATGTAGTTCTTGTGGATATGTAAACTGCTTTGAGGCTCAATCTATAATGTAAAAAACACCCTTTAATTTAAGAAAAGGAGAAGAAACAAAACCTATAGGTATTCATTTGCTGAATTCAGACTTATGCTGTTAGTTAAGATTTGGGGGAAAAAAAATACCAAAAGCTGTATTTTTTTCATCAGATGAAAATCTCAGCTGTAACTTTAGGTTTAAAAAATAAATCAGGTTTTATATTTACGAAAGAAGAGGAAGGCATTTCCTGATTAACAAACCTAACGCAGCAGAAAGCTTAAATGTGAAGAGAAGCCACTTGGTTCCAGCCCTGCGGGTGGGTAGAGAGATTTCCTTTTCCACTGTCAGCAGATCCCAACTCGTGCACTGGGTTGTGGAGCAGGAGAAGTACAGGCGATGCATGTGTGTGATTACGGCTGTGTCACCCGCGCTGTCAGGTAGCTGTTAAATGGGAGCTTGGCCCAGTTCAGCGCTGGGGGGGGAAGGGATGAAAAGCCATACTTGATCAGAGGATCTTTGGAGTTACACGTTGGATTCCCTTGAAGCTGTGTTGTTTCTAGACCAACTGTGGGTGAGCACAGTATAGGTTTAGTGTCCTGTGGCAGTGCAATGGTGGAGACACAATTTTATTTTTTTTTTTTTTAAATGCCATTTAAGCCTTATATTTGTAAGACATTTTGCAGTTTCCAGTCTTACTGGTCCATATCTTAAAGCATAGAAATTACAGACTTGCAATTCATAGACTGTAGTGGAGTTATGAGTGAATTTTGGCACAACAGTGAGATCCCTAGATGAAAAGCAAATTCTACGCATGAAGACATATGTCTTTATCTTCCTTGTTTCATTTACTGCTGGGGGACTTTCTCTGCGTTGCATTATGATGTAGCCTTAATTTTCAGAATATTTACAACTAGCTTTGGAAGAGTAACTAGTTTGAGTTCTAGTTTTCTTTAATCTATTTTCTAGCTTTTTTTTTTTTTTTTTTTCTTTTTTGGATGGGGAAGGTGGAGGTTGATTTGGATTTGAGGTGGGGATGGGAGTTTTGGTTTGGATTTCTTTTTCTCTCTTCATACACTATACTCAATGCTTAGGATGATTAAAAGAACTAGAGGTTGAAAATACCAGTGCTGTGGTTAAGCCTATCGAGCCTAAAATCAAGAAAAGCAGCGACAGAATGAATGTCAGTGCTTGTGCAAAACACAGCCCTGCTTCGCTGTGCGTTCACGTTGGGTTTCACGTGTGGTGGCTGCTGCTGAACCTGCACAGCTAATGGCTGCAGACTTACAAACAGCTAAAAGAGGTGAGAAAAGGCAGTGGCCCTCTACCCTGGAACAGCTGGTGGTCAGTTTTTACAGGGAAAAGGGCAAGATGAATCTTTGGGGGTAGGGAGGGGTGATGAGATCATCTAAATAATTCCTTAGCACAAAATAAAGCAGCAATGACTTTCAAGGTCAGTTGTGATCAGTTGAGGAACGACGGTCCTGAGTTATCATACATTGAACATCTGAAATCCAAAAGGAAAAATTCACAGCTATTTATAACCCCTCAGCAAAGCTGTCTGACTCCGAGTCCCTGCCACTTTGCATCTGCCAGAGGTCCTGTGGACGCATTAGCGGGAGCCTGTCAAGAAGCTGCCTTGCTTAGACTTGCTGAATTATTAGACGCAGTAAGATAATGAAGCAAGAAAATTCCAGAATGAAACTGCCTCTGCGCTGGTGGTAGGCAGAAAGATTTCTGACCTTCTGAAGGTTATCTTCATTTTATTTACCTCCTAATTAGCTCAAAGCCGTATAAAACTGAAGAAAAGATTAAAGTTTTTTTTTTTCTTTTTTTTTTTAAATGTACTTAGTTGTGCTGAAGACAGGCAGCGCAGTGGGTCTGTTCACTAATTCTCCTCTTGGCACTTAATCCGTCTGTGACCTTGAACAAACTGCTTATTCCCCATGTATCCTCTTGTGTAAATAAAGTAATTCTGTAATTTTGTCAATTAAAGCTTTTAACAGCCAGATAAAGTGTTTCCCAATCTACGGAGGATGAATTTCTGAGTAAGTACAGGGTATTGTTATGTGTGCGCACAGTGTAAGCTGGTTCCAAAACTGATGGAAGTCATTGAGAATCTCTTTACTGACTCCAGTTTGTGAAACACTTGAATTAAATTCTTAGGAGAGCCAAAGGCATTTAGATCCAGCGGTGGAATTGAGATGACATTAGTTACAACGAAAAGAGCTGCCACTGAGGACGTTTAACCTGGATCTCTTTATTAGCAGCTTTTTGATTAAAGAGCCAACCCTTCTTCCCTGCCTCCCTCTGCTCACACTGTTGTAGCTTGCTGCCTACTCTTTCTGGAGAGAGGTAGGTCTGATTTGAGTGGCAGCTGCATTATTCAGTACTTTCTGAAAGCTAACTACTACAAAAAAATATCTTATTGGTAACATAGGAAACATTTTTCATCTGCCAAATGTTTGTTCTGGATATGAAATACTGCCTGGGGGAGGCTGATAAACTGTTTTCTCTCATTTCCTGTGGTTTGGTTGCAAAGTCACCACGCACACGATTTCTAGTGGAAATTTGTAACCTGAAATTGCCAAACTCTGGAGAATTACCTAGTTTGCTTCAGTTTTGAACTGTTCTGCTTCTAACCAAAACCGAACCAATCAGTTTTGAGGAAAAGGTCTTATTGCAGAACGGGAAGCCAAAATTAAGCCTTCCAGCTGTAAGATAGAGCTGAATCAATACTGTCCTGTGTTTTAGAGTGCTTTAACCATAACCATGGCTGTTTGCTACATGGCCATAACCCTTGTGGATGTGTTTTATGTAAGAAATGATTTTGTTGTGAACTTCCCAGGAGTATTTAGCTTCAAGACAGCATCAGCTGTAAGTCGATGGGTGGCACATTTCCCCTTGCAGTTTAGGGACTGGTTCTGTGAGTGCCTTGATAATTTTGCCCTCTAGTTACAAGATCTGAATCCCTGTAGCTCAGTCCTAGCCTGTTTTGAAAAACCATTCTAGCTTGGCAGGGAAGGATATTGCATTTGAACCATCTTCTGTATGTCACAGCATTTGCCAAAATATATGTGAGCCTGCAGGAAGTTCCACTTAATTGGGCTAAAACACTGTCTTCTGAATATCTGGCGAGATTTTGGTTGTTTTATTCCTAACCTTCCTTCATGAGACATAAAGTATAGCCATGTCAAGATTTTAATTACATAAGAGGAAAACATGCTGGCTTAAACATAAGGATGATGATTTTAGTGATTTTTGGCTATTTAAAATGCCTTTGTTCCTGCCCAGAGAGCCACCCAGTACTTGTGTGCTAGAATACAACCACCACACCGCTTCCTGATGGTTAAGCTTTGCTGAGAGTGGAAACCTGAGTTATATGGCAGCATTTACTGAAGTTAAAGGCTTAATGTGCATTAAAAGTTTAAACTGTCTCTTTGGGTGGTAGCTGCTCCTTCCTTTACCGCGACTTTGCATGAATCTTTGAGGTCTGAAAGATGCTGCTGAAAAATATATCCCTTTTTGTTGCCTTTTTTTCCCAGGAAAATCAAAGTTTTCTTATACATTATCTAGAAGGAAAGGAAATTGTATTTCTAATTTTATTACAGAAGAGTGTGGATAAAAGGAGAAACTGAAAAGACTTTACCCTGACTGGGTGACTTGCCTTTTTGATGACCCTGCTCTTTTTCCCTTTAAAAAACAAAAAGCAAGCTCCCACCTGTCCCTGCTGCCCACAGACATTTCTATTTATTCTGTTTGTTAGGAAATTCACTCACAAACCTAGCTTTTGCTCTGCTAGAAGAGATGTGTTCCTTGTTGTCATGCCACGCTCTGGAAGATACATCACAAGCCACCTCCTGGTTAAGGACCCATTAAGTGACACCCTGTAGTCCTGCGGACTAATCCACGCTTTACCAACGCAGCGTGCCATGAAACCTTACACGAGGTAAATTAAACGTGAGGTTTTTAAGGATGAGGGACGATAACATTAAGCTCGTGCTGGGGTTTGTGAGCTGAGGGTAATTCAGTGCAAGTGGCTCTTGAACCAGAAGACAGGTGGACCTGGAGGGGTGTGTGGGGCCGGAACAGAGCAGCGTAGCTCCGTGCCTGTCAGAAAGGTTTAAAGTTTCCTTTCGTGCCTCAGCACTCTGTATGCCAGCATTTGTAAGAGGTTTCTTCTGTCATAAAGCGTATGTTCAAATTACCCCTTATCTGGCTGGGCAGGCGTTGTGATTCTTTTTGGTCTGCAGAAAAATTGTGCTTTCCAGTTGGTTCTCTATCTCAGATCTTCTTGTGGCGTGCTTTTACACATCGGGATAGCCAGGGGGTTTCAGATGCTGTCTTTGATTGAGGGCTTTGCATTGCTGAGTAGGGGAAATGTCTCCGTGGATTCCTTTGTGGACTGCTGAGATGAGCACACGAGGAAGCAGCATAGCTCCGTGGGATCCTGGAAGCAGCAAAAATTCTCAACTAGCTTGAGCTTTAATCTCTTGAGGAGGAAAATAGGCTGTTAGGAAGCAGCAGATTTGTTTGGAAGGTCTGGATTATTTTTAATGTCCCTCCTGTACCTTCCTGTTCATATCTAACAATGCCTAATGATCTGTTCCCTATGCTGGCTAAGTGTGATCACAGTGTGTGTTAGTAGACTCCCTGAATAATAACTCTCCAAAAGGAGTTTATTCCCTCTATAGACAGCAGTAGTTGGAAAACTCCTATTTGCAGGGAGTGCGGGATATAAAACGCTTCCTGGACTAAGACTGAAGGCAACAGACAGTGCAGTGAGGAGGTGACTTTTGTATGCATCAGGCTTACGAACTCCTGAAAAACAAGGAAAGATTTAACCTGTGGTCAAAAAACGTTTGGTGCAAAGACCAGTATGCTGGAAAAAGCTTTAATTTCTGATCCTTATCACAACAAAGGTGTTTAGAAACCTCTGCTAGACCTTGTGCACATCAGTATGTACATATATTACAGCACATTTATCACGAGTGACTTGTGTGCTGGTCATGCTTAATTACTTGCCTTAGTTCCTTAGTGCCATTTAGAAGAAACGTGCATCCATTTATCCTTACATCAAGCGTGTGGAAGCTGATTTATCAGTTTTTGACGCATAACGATGGAAAGCCATTACCAGTTGAAAATGCTTCACTGGACATATTTGCAGAATGTTTTTTTGCGATAGTGACTCTTCATCATTAACCAAGTATAAAGCTCCTGCGGGAAAATTCTCGGTAAGGAAAGTGCTGGGGTGCATTTCCAGAGATGGTAGTGTCCTCCTGCACCCACTTTTTGTGGCTTGTAAGTGCGTTTGGCTTTCTGCATGGTGACGTTACTGTGCAGCAAGGGAGTGTGGCAATTTAGGATGGACTCAGTGTTCCACGTTGACACTGCGCTGATGGAGAGTTTCGTATTATCTTCTCAACTATTTTGTCAGTACAGAATATTTATTGTCTTACATTTGACATATAAGTGGGCTGAAATCCAAAGTTTCAGGAGGTATTATATGTTTGAGGGTTTTTTTTTGTTTAGGTTTTTTTGGTTGGTGGTCGTGGTGGGTTGGTTTTTTATATTCAGGAAGAGGACAATGCTGTACTGTGCTTCTTTAATATGCAGTACAGGTGCCCAAACACAGGCATTCAGTCTCATTTCAGATATTTGAGGGTGTTCTGGATGCTTGAAGATGACTGGAAAATACAATACAGAACTTAGGGCATACCTGGAAGATAAGACTGTTCAGACAATGGGATCATCTGCATGTTAGTGTGTATTTTGGAGATTGTGCACACCCTAAAAGGTGCCATACTTTGAATAAAAGATGGATATTCCCTAATGATCCTGGAGGGGCAGAGAAATCCATGTGTTTCCACATCCAGGAAAGTTAAGGCTGCAGAGCTTTGTGGACCAGGTCTTTCGTTATAGGAAAGGCAACTGCTGTGCCGCTGTTTTGTATTTTATATTTCAGCCAGCCTTTTCACGTTTAGCTGGGCGTTTGGCAGTGAAGCTGCAGCAGAGTTTGATAAGGTTGCTGTCTCTGTATTTGTAACCTATCGGATGCTTTTTTGCTGAGTGAGGCAGAACTCCTGGTTAGGTGAACAAGTTGCTTCATTATCCTTTGGTAGAAAGAAGCTGTACTGCGATGCTAACCTGAGTGTTGTGAGAATAACAGTGAGTTGTGGTCCTGTGTCAGGCTGACTTCTCCACCAAAAGGTGGTTGCTGCGGCAAACGGCCAGAACCGCAGCTCGTTGCCTCTTCCAGAAGGCCGGCTGTTGGTCTGATTGCTGTGGACAGAACCTCAAGCTTCTCCGCTGAAGATCTGCTGTGGCCTTCTCCCTCGCTGGTGTTTGACCCAGGGGACCATCGTTCAGCAGTGATGCGGATTTGAGATGAGTAAATTCTTTAGACAGATGGAGTTTTGAAGGTATTAAGATCAGTGTTATTTCCCAAAATGGCTGCAATACAGTTTTGCTTTAAGGAAATTTGTCTTCACTTTTGCTGCCAAAACTGGTGCTGTTTGGGCAGAGCTGGCTTCCGTGCTAACTTTCCGTGTCCTGTGGGGAACGTCCTGTCAGGCTGCGCTCTGTTCTGCTCCAGTGGGCAGTCAGCAGGTCTTTCATTAGAAACCCTTATTTGGAATGAAAGTCTCATTTCCAACGAAAACAAAGTTTTTGAGTCTAAACCAACCAACTAATTTGTTAGTGCTTCCAATTGGCTTTGTCCAATGTGAGATTCAGAACTTCAGGAATTAAAGTCTCGGCCCCTCCGTACAGCACCAAATATTAGTCCCGCTAGGGAGGACAAATAAAGCCAGCAAATGGTGTCTCTTGTGTGCCTTTGTGTGTTTTCTTTAATAATTGTCAGCTTTAGTTCATCAAAAATAATTTTACACTTGGCTTCCCTGATATATAATTAGTATTTATCATGTAAAACTATAAGCAGGCAGGTCTTGGACACTGTGAGCAGGAAGCACTGGTAAGTGGTAAGCAGTCAGCTTGGTCATGAGTACCTCTCTGGTTTTACGTATTTTCTCAAGTTGTAATTGCCAGGCATAGCCCTAAATTGTTCTGCTTCTTACCTCCTCTTGCCTTGATAATTTTTTCTATATTTTTCATCTCTCCTGAGAACTCTATTTCTAATGGTTAATTTAAAGGAAACCTCTTGAGTATTATAATGTGTATTCTGATTAGTACAGCTAATTGCAAAGAGTACATTACTTTAAAAGAAAATGAATGAGACCACGTTTTTCGGCTCGGTTTCGTTTGCACGCTTTTTTTGCGCACAAGGAATTGTGAGTACAGCCAGTGGCAATGTAATACCTGCTATTTGGACAAATTTAGAAAATTGGTTTTGCCTTCAACTATCCAACCTTTTTGTATCCACAGATTTAAGCACAAACAGATGAGCCTTTGTGTAAAGCCAGGCTTTAAAAATCTCAGTTGTCATGTTCCTGCATGTTTTATATTGGGTAAGACATAGCAGTGAGGATGAGTTGGGCTGGAGGAAAAATGTGCGTTATTTGCTCATGTGGGGGGTCAGAGATAGTCAAAGCGGTTGTGTTAAATTCATTTTCTTTAATTTGCTAATGGCTTAACAATGTTTTAATTGACCAACTTTGGTATTTTAAAGTAAGTGCTTTTCCTAATGTCTTCATAATCTTTGTGGGGTGTTTATTTTTATCCAGGCATCTTAATGTAAGCTACCTTCCTTTGAATCCTCTTCTGTGTGGCCAGTTGCAGAGTCTTTCCTCTTTTATTAAAAATAAAGGTTTTCTCCTTGAGAGTTTTCATAGGATAGCGGGAAATGGCCCCGTGATGGGTACCCAGGGAAGCTGTTACAAACATCCATTTAAACCATTGTCGATAGCTTTGATAGTCTCAAAATATATTTATTTTTCCATTATATATTACTATTTTTCCATTGTATTTACTATGTTTTCCACTTAAATTTACTACTCAAAAGTGTCAAAATGAGGTTAATAGCACTTTTTATAACAGTGAAGTGAAAAATGTACACGGGAATGCAGAGTCTTGGGGAGGAGCCATGTGCATGCAGAAGCTGCAATGCTCCACTTGGAGTCTCCTCTCCGTCTCTTGGGGTGTGAGATTAATTGCCCTGACCTTCTCCTTTTCCAGTTTAGCCTTGATTCTGCAGTCTGAAAATACAAATTTCTGCTTTTACACTACTCTTCATCAACCTGGCAAATTTTTCAAAGCGGGTGTGACTGTGGGACTGATCCTTGTTCTAGAAAATTATGTTGATTTCTGCACAAAGACTGTGGTCTGTACATGAAACATCCCCAGGTAGCAGAGGGAAGGCAGAAGAAGAAAAGACATTAAACTTGCATAAATTATTCCAACTGACAAGGGTGGATCCTCAGAAGTGTATCTAGAACCTACCGGTTACCCTGACCCAACGCGCTGCAATGACTTGTGCGTGTTCTGTGGGCGTTTTACCAGGCTTGTGAAAGGAAATTGGTAAGGGAGTTGTTTATAATTAAAAACTAAGGTCCTTGCTGTTTCTTTTATCTCTTCTGAAAGTGGGAAGGAAAATAATTTCCTTCCCCCTGCTGAGTGCTAAACTATTTTGTGTGAAATATGTTCGCTCTGTAGCAGATATCGGACTGTTGCCGTCAGAAGAACGGAGTTGGCAGGGCACTGTCTTCAGGCTGCTCCTGGCTGCCGTTTCAGCTCCGGCAGAGTCCTCACAAAATAAATAGGCATTTTGCTGAGCTTGTTAAATGCATAATGTTCTCAGAATAGCTACAGAGCTGCATTATTCTTGTCCAGTCTTCCTCCACAAGTGTCTGCCTGTGGAGTTATTCAGGAATATGTATTGTGCAGGCTCTTTGTAGCTTATTTTCATCCAAATTAACTTTCTGCTGCTTGGAGCTTGTAGTTCTGTGTGGACGGGAGAGCGTTCACAAGCACTTTAGGCAGCGTAAGCTGTCACTGCCACTGACAGATGTAGCTCCTGTCACTATCCCCAACATAATACTTCTCCTACGTCTTTTCTTGTGCCAGAAAAAAAGCCGTCATGCAGCATGTGGCAGGCTTGCTCAGGGAACCGATACAGCAGAGGAATAAGCTCAGAACAAAAAGCTGATTTTTTTGGCTGGATGAGCTCCCTGGTTGGGTTCACCGTGCGACTTCCCGGACTTGAGTCGTGGGGAGGGAGCTAGGCTGCCTCTGCTAGTACTTGCCTATGCAGCCTGGAGGGTCTGGCGTGGAACTTAACAAAGTAATTGTATCCGCTTCCAGAATTCATCCTCTAGTAGGCTGAGTACAGCCTATTGCAAAGTGTATGAAGCATTTTTAGATTCTTAGTCAGATGTTCTCTAGAGAGATGCTATTTCCATCTTTATCCACCTGTTACCAAATGGTTTGCCAACATAAGATGATGCTAAGGACAACGAGCTGCAAAAATTCCTCCTCTCCTCCCAGTAGCAAAGAAGTAAGCTGACATTTTCATCTAAGGACCAGGTCAGTGTTGTAAGACATCTGTAAGACATCGTACACATAAGTGCACACTGAATACCCCTAAGCCCATCTGTCCCCAAAACTGCTGAGGATGGAAGAATTGATTTCATCCTTTGGGATCTAAACAAGGATCACTGATTTGATGAGGATTCTGAACTGCTTGGTTATCAGAATTGGAGAAACCCATCTGATTTTCATATGGGCGTAGGAGGTGCCTGCTGACTGTCCCAGCTGCCTGGCTGAGTTAGATGGATTCATTGTGCTTTTTGCTCCACAATTTTTGTGACACTGCTCATCTACCTGCAGTATTGTTTTCATGGGTCTTGTTGTAAAGATGATGAAATCTTCTGTGCTATGTTGCATACCTTGCTCAACATGCAATAACCAGTGCCATTTCCAAAAATCTGCATTCAAGAACACTTGCAGTTCAGACAGTAGCACTTACCTTGTTTGGAAAAGATACCTTAATTGCTCAGTGTTAATCCCAGCCTTACTTAACTGCCTCTTTAATCATCTCCTGTTCTTTAAATTGTCTGAGCCTGGGTGAATAAAGACTAAATCCTACTCCATTTATTATGCAGGTGATCCTAGTGTTGTTACTTGACCACGCTCAGTTGTGTGTATATTAGTTCTTTTGTGTAGTGCTTAAATATATTGGTGTTTTTTTATTTCATAGGAAGCAAGAACAGAATCTATTGCCAGACCTTTGGAGATAAATGAGGCTGAGAAGGTGATTAAAATTGCTGTTGACTGTGTTCTGGTAAGCAAAATGATATTTTTTTAATGGCAAAATGATCATTCCTCTCCTGCAAGAAGAACATAGCTCTGTTGATCAACAGCCTAGTGTTAAGGGTGCCAAAGCACACATCACCTTCAGCTGGCTGGGCCAAGTAGTGCGGCACCTGGTTAGTTAGCTAATGTTGAGCTTCAGTTAGTGGCTAGTGCAGGCTTTGGGCTTTAGGTAACATCAGGTGTGTGAACAGAAGCTCATCACGGCAGAGATCGGTCCGTGGTGACGCCTTGTGTCGTGGTAATGAATAGGGTCACTGATGATCCGTATGGTTTATCTGGGAAATCTGTTGTGTTCAAAGTGAACAAGCTCGTTAATTGAAACTGATGGCTCTCCTGGCAGAGCGGAGGAGGTGTCTGCACAGTGATGGTTGTCAGCAGTCAGAAATCACAGCCTGCTGCAGAAAGGGTGAACGGTGTTAGAACATGCTAAGACCTGCTCTTCTTTCGGGCTGTTGCACTGTAGAACCGTGTTGGTTCAATATGCAGAAACATTCCTTCAGCTGATGCATCAAAGAACTGCAATTGGCCTCCTCCCTTGGCCTCTCCCTTGGGAGAAAACGCCAGAAGAACCCTCTGCATTTTAGTCATGTTCCCTGCCTCTGTTAGGAGCTCAGTAGTTGCCCCAGAAGCTCTCCAGAAGGGATAAAAATTGTCTGGATCAGCCAGAAACCGACATCCCGCCTGCGTTGTCTAAGCCATGTAAACTTTGCAGAGTCAAGGCTGCAAGGGGTGCGCTTGGTAACTCAGAATGTACTGGTACCTCTGGAGTTTTGGAGTTTGGCTCTGGAAGCAGGATGGCTGAGCTGGCCAAGGGGTGAGAAGAACAGGCACTGTGCCAATTAGTGCCATGCCAGTGTGCATCGTTATGATTCTCATTTCAGAGGACCTTTTGTGTGTCCCAGTCTTGGCAACGCTGTCCTTGCTCCAGCGCTTGGGCTCCTGTATTTCTGAACCGTTAGCTGCACTCACAGCCACTGTGCAAGCACGGTAGTTAATTAAATCCTAGTGATTACTCTAAGTTATTTCACTGCAAGCTGTATCTAGTCCAATAGTGTAATTACAAGGAGTGGAGTTCCAGATTTAAACAGCCGATGCATAATCAATAAATACTCCAAGCGCTCTTTCCTTATGTTTCGGCTCCCACTCGCAGGCTATGTGAATTCTAAATGTTGTTAATGTGCATGACTGTTCTAGGCAGAACTGCTAATAAACTAACAGCAGCTTAGCAGAGCAACTGGCTTCTTGGGAAATATCAATAGCGCGTACCTCAGCTGTTTTAGTCCCGGACTAGTTAATGAAATGACCTCTTATAGCTAAGCAGCGTCTAACAGCTACTACTGGAACTTCAGCAAGTGTGAAGTCCTGTCTCTCTCACTCAAAAGATGCTCGTGGTTTTGTGAGCACACTGACTGTACTCAGCTTGTTTTAATAAACTGGAATAGTCCCACTTCCCCTTCCTGATTCCTGTAGCATATGTTGCAATGTTCAAGATGCTTCTCAGATTTTGAAAAGATGGATAAAGCAGGACTTAGAAAAGGATGGAGGTATTTGGATAGAGTAAGTTCTTTATAGAAGTGACCTTTATCTTGAAAATAATTTTCATTGCCTGGCCAGTTTATGTTCTAGCTCATTGTTATAAAGTTATTTGCTACTCTAAGATGTGAGATTATACGGAAGATTGGTCAGTATCTGAAAGATGTTTCTAATTATTCCAGTGCAAGCCAGGGTTCACCATCCTTCTTTTTTAGGAACAAGTCAAAAAGACTAAAGATATGTTGAATAATGTAGCTTTGGATGAAGCCAATTTGGAAGCCAAGATTGAAAAACGAAAATTGGAACTGGAAAGAAGCCAGAAGAGGCTACAGACTCTACAAAGTGTTCGGTAAAGATTATGAACTGATTACCTTGTGCATAAATGAATGTTAGCATGAGTGATGGAACTGTGCATTCTTAATGCTTAGAGCAGCGAGGAGTGAAGTCTGTAATGAGACTGAGACGATGGCCTGCGGAAGAGAGAGATTCTCTCCTTTAGAAGCACCCAGTTTGCATTGCAATTGTTCATTTTTCCATTACCATGTATTTTAAATCAGAATTTCTTAAAAGTGGCCGGAATATTATTTGTTGGGGTTGCTTAATTGCTGCTTGAGCTGTATAAAATGGTCAGGTAGCATTTCTTTTCTTCTCCTTTGTCGTTGAACGTAGATTGTGTTAGGTAGTTCTGAAAATGGTAACTGGTGCAAACATTCCCTCTTCTCCCAGAGGCTTCCAGTGTTCTTAGCCACCAATAAAAAAAGTTCATTGCGCATCCCTGGTTAGGATCAGTTCCTCTAGGCAGTGATACAGCTTGCCATAACATCAAGATGTTCATGGTCACAGTTTGGGCTGATTTCTTGCCCTTAATTAAACTGCAGGTTTATACGGTCTACAAGATAATGCACTATTTTGGACCTCATATGAAAAAAAAAAAAAAAAAGAATTTGTGGTGGAAAAAATGACATTGATTCATTTACACGTTTTGATCAGTGACACTTTGGAGGAAGGGGGTAGACGTGAAGCACCAAACAGCAGTAACGTTCTTTGGGGTGCAGCAGTTGGGTCTGTGGTGTAAGGACATCATTGCTTTTTGGTGTCAAATCTGGTGACACTTATGATGAACACTGCACAGTTTTGTAGCAAATAAGTAGGTGATTTACCAGCCATGCCACAAGTTTTTTGGAGTTATGGAACAGCAGGATAATTAACTTACATTTGTCTATTAAAGGGGCCAAAAGGCTGCCTTTCTGCCTGCTTGGAAGGGAATGGTCGTGGGTACGCAATAACCTTTCCTTTGCTGTGTGTAATTTTTGCAGGATAGTTTAATAAGGTTTTTTGTCTACTTTTAGTCTCTGAAGCAGTGTTGAACCTTAAAAACAAAGGATCTTTTTACATTAGTTTAGCAGACATGGAAAGGAAGCTGCAAAACCGAAAATGCTTATTTCAGAATTCTGCATATACAGGTCAACATTCCACTGTGTGCTTGTTCTCTCCAGTCCTGCTTTTATGGATGAGTATGAGAAGATTGAGGAGCAACTGCAGAAACAATACAGTAGTTATCTCGAAAAGTTCCGTAATCTGACCTACATGGAGCAGCTCCTGGATGATCATCACAGGGCAGAGCAAGAGATGTTTGAGGTAAGACAGCTTAGAAAGGCTCAGCAGCACTGTATATCCTGTAGTTCCTGGCCTTACAGCAGAACATGTTTTTGCCACAGCAGCGCGTTATTGGTTGTAGAGCCAGCTGTGAGTGACTGGCAGTTCACTGACAACCCAGTGAGTGTGATTGCTCTCGGACAAGCATGATAATACAGCCGTATTTTTTGAGTTAGTGAAGTTGAACCAGTGTAATGATGCCCCTTTCCAGTCTCTGACTCCCCTAACTTGTTTTCAGTTGATGTTTTTTGTTTGTGAAGAATGTTTTCAGCATTTCTGATCTTCCTTTTGCTGCATACAATGTATGTGCTAAGAATTATTAGGTGCTTATTTTTATCCTCTGCCAACAGCTGACGTATAAGGGTTTCTCAGCACAAGGCTCTTCAGTTTCCTCTTAGTAATCCTCCTCAATGAAAAGAGCAAAGAGTATCAGTGAAAAGATCAGATATGCTGGGATCCTCGCTCACACAGACTTCAGTTTTGTTTGGCAGAACTTCTGTTTTCCATTCCCTTGCTGAATTGTCAGTTCAGTGCGATTCTCTGTTTGCTGTCCTGCTGGATAATCTGCATCCGTGTCTTGTCTTGTTCCGTACTTTCCTTTCAGTGTTTATTGGACTGCAGCGCTTTCAGCCAACCTTTCATTCAGCTTCCTGCAGATTCATGTTTTGCTTGTTGGCTTTTCATCCTTTCCACAGTCAGAGTACCCAGTGTATCTTCCGTTCTTCGTTGAGAACGTGTTTCTGTGAATGATCTCCCCTTGGACCTTTACTGGTGGGTGTGCTATAGCTTCTTTGAGTTAAGCAGTGCTTCCACTTTCTGGATCTTCCTGTCTTTCATATGCAGATCGTGTTTTATCTTCTCAACACAACTTACTCTTCCTGGCAGAAATACGGGAGAGCTGTGCGTAATGTTCTTTCTGTCTGGCTATAACTCCGCGTTTTGCTTTTGCTGTGTCTGTACGCATCTATGTGAAAACAAAGGAGTTTGACCCCAAGTTTTTTAGCCTTCTCCTTTAAAGTATTCATACTTGTGTTTAGTTATAATAAAATTTTGACCTGTGCTTAGGCTGCAAATTAGGCTCAGTAACTTTATAGTCCCTCTTCTCCTGTCATCTGTCTCTCTTGCACCTCTGAGATGCCTTTTTAGAAAGACTTCTCATTTTCTTCTCTGGGCTGAGAAGCCTCCCTCCCCTTTGATGATTGCCTGCGCTCTGTCCCTGTGTGTCTAAGCCACGCAGTACGATGTAAAGGGCGCTTCGTAACCAGGCATCAGTCTGTTCTGCAGTCTGGAGAAAATACGGTAACTTCCGTCACCTTTTGGAATAGGAAAAGCCATGCTGTATTCTGTTGAGAAGACTCAAATGTTTTGTTGCGTTATTTGCTTGAGGGATAAAATAACCTGTCTTTTAAAAGGTAATGTGGGCGTTTGACAACTTGTTAATCACTGTGAACCAATTTCCCATTAACCTCCCTTTCTATAAGCACTGTCTCTGTAGATGTTGCGTCACGTATTTCTAATCTGTACTCAGCTTGGTATTTTCATGTGTCTTGTTTTATAATGTTCTCGTCGTTCTCCATATCTTTGGCCAAAAAGTCCTCAATTAAGTCATAATCTTGAAATGAAGCCTAAAATCTTTTTTCCCTTCTGTTCAAATGCCATTGAGACTTAATACCAAAAGTAGAAATGTTTTGAACTGAGCTACCTGAGACTGTTCATAAATTCATGCACGGAAGTTAGTAATGAGTTGGCATACAGGTCTTCAGGTGATTTTCGTTAAAAGATAATAAGACAAAGAAATTCAGCAATGTGCCCGTGCTTAGAAGATGAAGGGCACTTTTTATTTTCCTTTTTATCTTTCTTTCTGTGAGACACCTGGAAATCTACCCATATGGTTTGGCTTTTATTTACTACGCAAAGCAGATGACAATGCTTCATCATTGCGCAGAATTAAAGAATATGAAAGCTTGTGACAAAAATATTTGGTTTTCTCTGCTTCTATCCCTTGTTATATGCCGTATGCATTAGCAGGCATCAGAACTGGAAACATCTTTAAGATGTGTTTTCTGCTAAAAGCAAAATACTGTCAAGTCTTCTGCGTTTGGAATGTGCTCTTGCCGTGTCTGGTGGTCTGTACTTCGGTGTCTCGAACCATGACTGAAGTCATCCAGTTACCCGTGCTGAAACCTGTATCTGTAAAATGCATTGTGTTAGCTTCAACCAGCGTGAGGCTTACCTGTCAAGTCTGGTTCTGTAGCTTGAGCTTAACCCTGAAACTAGCCTGGGATAATTTCATTTCCCATATATTAGTCTGCTAAATCTTTTCCCTAGGGAGGATTTGGGAAGGTCAAAAATAAAAAGGGGGGGAAAAAAGGTGCTTTTGACAGTTGTTCTTCAGAACTGGAGAGAGAAACATGGGGATCAAGAACAGAAAATTGGAGTGTGTAAAAGTACTTAAAATGGATAAAGGATGAGGCTCTAACCATCTCGTTGTGGGCAGCAGTACAGTGACTGAAGTAGCCATGGCTGCTTTGTGTAGGAGCTGTTGCTTTGGTAGAAGAGGAAGCCACGTGTGTCTGTCTTCTACAGCCAGATTTTCAGGAGCGCTGGAGTCCAAACTATTATTGTGAGTCATTAGGAGATGTCAGTGCTCAAAGTCAGACTCCAGGACTTGGTAAGTGAAAGAGGTTGAAGAATCTGAGTCTCAACTAAATCAAGAGACTTGCTGGTGCTCTCCTATTTCCAGACCAGTGGAGGGATTTTTAAATTTTTGTTTAATTTTAAAAAGACAGTGCGTTGCCTAATCCTTTTCAGATTAGTCTCTTGCCAGCCTGGAACACCAGGGCATTTCTCTCACTTCTGTCAGTCTTGATCTGCTTTTCAAGTGATGCTTCATCACCTTTGGCGACTTGTTGATGAAGCGAAACTGTGGGTCGTTTGTTACATGCTTGAAAAAAAAAGCAGTTTGCTCCAAAATGATGCTGCATGTTGTCCTAAAGTTTATAATCTCTTGTCATTTTCAGAATCAACAGAGGAAGAAGTAACTAGGATAATTGCATTTAATCCATACACGCTCTCTCCAACTGTCAAAAAACACTGAAAATGATGTTGATTTCTTTTTCAACCCTGATTTGTCTTTTGTTCCACCAAACAAATTTTAATTATCTTCTGTAGCAGAAGTGAGAGTCAATTCTTTTATCATCGCTGTGTGTTTTGTTAAATAGCTTGCCAGGAAAACGCGACAGCGGTATAATTAGATTAATCCAGCACTCTGTGTGCTGTTCAGTGCTGAGGACTGATTCCTGGACCCCTTGCCTTGACTAGCTGCATGTTTTCAGGAGGAAGTTTTGTTCTGATTGAGAGACCGTTGTTGAATAACAAGACTAATATCTAGTGCACTTAGACTCAAACCTGTTTTAGTACCCTGCTAACGTTGCACAGCTAATGACCTGGGCCAGAGAGCATTTCCTAATTAGAAAAGTGATTTAAAGATTGTACCCAAGCACACCATTTTAATTAAGTGACATTGAGCAGCTGAAGTACTCCAGCCGTTCCAGACTACGGTGCTGGTCTGTTGTGTGGATTTGTTTGGATTGTTCTTTCATGTGGTAGGTGTACGGTTGCATGGAGAGAAACGCTCTGCAGCTCCTGGTATTGCCTGGAGCTTCCTGTTCCTTTTGCTTCTTGGTGTCCATAAAAATACGGAGCTGGTGGTTGGAGAGCAATCCTGCCAGGCACTGGACTGAGAGGTCTCTGTGTTCAAAGGAACTTAAAGGCTTGGTGTTGAGTCTGAACTGAGTGAAAGGCCAGAACTGAACAGTTAATTGGTGATGAAATTACCACCTGCAGAGCGCTGACCTGTTTGATGTGGAAGGCTTTGGAAATGTATGAAAAATATGGAATTCTCTGTCTGTTATCAGCTCTCATTTGGGGAGATGACAGAAGTCCTCACATGACTCCTTTGAGTTTCTCACGCTTATTGACAAACTGTCATGCACTAATTATTGTTGGAGCCAAGGAATTTAAATAAGGCTGGTTTGTCTCTGCAGTTTCCTTAGCCTTGTTTCATTTTTAGCCACCTCTTTTATTGTTTCTGTTCTCTTGTGCTGCTGGTGGAATTAACCCATGTTTTTGCATTTCTGTGCAGAAGCAGGGATTTATGTGCCATGTCTCCTCCAAGATTTCTTCTTTTTATTTTTCTACTTTGTAAGAAGATTTAGCACACTTCATTAATTTTCATCCTGTTTTTAAGATGAAATTGTTTCTGATGTTTAGACATGAAGGCTATTAGAACTTTGGCTGCTCTACAAATCAAAGTTTCTGGGTTTTCACATTTGAGGGTTGAAATTTTCTGTGGACTATAAACGAATGCCTCCCTTTTAAAGGACAACAGACTAATACAGTTCAAAAAGGAGTTTTTGAAACTAGCTTGTGTAATGCCAGAATAACTTTAGCATTTGTCTTTTCTCTGGATTGAATATGCTTATTCTTGTGCTTCTCAGAGGACATCCCTGAAGTACTTTCTTCTTCAGCTAAGGTATTTTGAGACTGCTTTTATGCTGGTGCTGTGAAGTTTCAACTAAGGAATACCATTAAGTGGTGGACGCACGGAACGGTGGACACATGTTTTAAACCACTCTGGCGTTATCTTTGGTTTGGGATTGCTTAAATCATTTTTCTTTTGATCATTATGATATTCCTATTAGTAAACAGTCCATCATGATGAAGCAAGGAAAAGCCAAATAAACAGACTGTATTGTGATTTTCCCTTTGCAACCCCCAAATAAAATCCCCTCTTCATTAAACTAAAGATTTATTTTTTTAATCGGAGCTCTATACCTGATGCAGATGCTTTATTCTGAATCTGCTCATAACAGGGATATCTGAGTTTTCTTGCTCTCTGAGATACTCCTTGGTTCTGCTGCTTTTCAAGTCTTTTTGCATTGAGCAATCGCATTTGAAATATTAAATCTAGACATTCCCGTTGCGATGTCTGCTTACTGAAATAACCAGACAGAAGGTTAATAGGAAGAGCGGATGGGTGCAGTCTTTAATCTTCTAGCTAATGTACATTTGAATTGTGACTGTTTGGTAACATTTTTATAGCTACCAGGAGAGCACTCCTGATCCAGTGCTGCTGAATTATATTTGAATATCAGATGTAAAAGTAAGCACAGGCATCTTAATTGCTGATTGCGTCTATTTTGGCATTTAGTCTGGTGTACGAGTATGATAGTATTGGTGCCCTGAGACACACAAATCCCATAATGGAGAAATGTGGAAAAAAACAAAGGAGGAGGAAGGGGATGCACAGGGAGAGAGTCGAGGCAGTGGAGCGTAGGAGCAAAGGACAGAGGAAATTGCTGGCCTGAGAAATTATGGTCACGCAAAAGGAGACGATGGAGATAGAGAAAAGGCAGGAGGGCATGTGAAGAACTTGTCAGAATATATGGAAGTGTTGCTGTGTACACTCAAAAATCTGTGATCTGCACCAAGTGACATAAGTAGGTAATGTTAAGATGATGTATGTGAAATTTAGGAGGTTTATGCTCTGCTACTGCAGAAGGTACTTAGCAGCAGAGAAAAGTAACTACAAGACCAGCGTTTTGATTTGTACAGGCATGCGTAACCTCATAATGCGAAAAACAGTAAGGTTTGATTTTTTTCATGTTAAATAGTAAAGTAATTCTCAGATTTCTAGCTGTGTAGAAACAATTTCAAGTTCAATTCTGTGAAACACATGAAAATTAAATATTGCGCGCCTATGAACTGTAGCCCTCCAGGATGGGTGTTCTGGAGGAACCCTTGGCTAACACCCACCTGGCACGTGGGCTGGCAGTGTGAGTTACTGCACCTTGCACAGTCTTTGCCTTCTCTGAGAGCTCCAGAATGACGTCGGGGTTCTTCAAAGATTATTCTGATATTGAGGTACCAGTGGGCCAGACTGTGAGCCATACCATTTCAGGAGCATTGCAGCAGGGTCAAACATCTCAGGATTAAGGAAAGGTAGGAAATCCTAGGGCAAGCAGTACACCTTTCTGCCCAGTGATATGGATCATATTTGCTTTGCTAGAGTTCCACTTAAGTTTTCATTTGGGTTTATCTTGAGCACAGTGTAGTCCTGAAATCAATGGGAACCTCCATTTTAGGCCACTAGACTCTGAGAGCCTGCTTTATTAAAATTTGTTGACCTGGAGGCTATATGCCTGTCTCCTACTCAAGCTTTGTTGTGTCTTTGAGAGGACTGATGAGAAACCTGACTTAATCAGAGCCCAGCCTGTTAAGCAGGGTTTAACTCACTTTGGCAGTGTTGCATTTGCTTTAAATTCCTGGTGGTGGCTGTCTTCTAACAAGAAACAAGGAGTTCATATAATGCATTGTGCATCTCTGTTCCTCCTCAACAACAAGGATGTTTAAACCAACAGGTTTCTAAACCTGTAGAGTAGGCTGGACTGAAGCTGTCCTGTGTCCCTACTATTTAAGCTGGGTGATTATGTGAAGAAGAACACAAAATTGTTGAAACTAGAGAAGAAAGACGTGTAAGGTGAAACCTGATGTTGTTGTAGATCATTGGTTGCCCAGCGAGTATTGCCAACTTATTTTGTATTGAATAATCGTATCCTGATGCATGTGGACAGTCCTAGAAGCAGTGCTTGCTGTTCCCTTTTAAAAGAGAGATTTGTTTGCGTCGTTACTCATCTTTACTTTCGTCTCCAGCCCACCACAATGAGGTATTTTAAAAATAGTGTTATCTTGGTCTTGTAAGCTAGTAGCTAGAGCACTGGCCTGGCGAGCAAGATCTAGGAGTGTAAATGTTTCCAGGCTGGAGAAATCGTAAAAAATAGGCCTCCTTCCTGTGCTAGGGCTCTAACAAGACTGTTAGAGAGAGACTTACTGGTGCTGCCTCTTAGTTTGGGACTTGGCTGCTGGGAAATCAGAAATAAACTGAAGTGTGTGTCAGCCACCTGTAGAGGAGATTCTCTGCTGTAAGAAACATGGGCTGTGTTGGAGGTAATTTATCTCGGGATGGCAGGCAGCAGATTCTGTTACCAATTCCTGGACCATTGAGTTTGCTGAGAACAACTCTTTAATGTAATAAACACTGTCCTTGAAAAGAGCAAATAATCCTCGCTCCCCTTCCACACTGAAGGGTTTGTGCTACCTGTGACACGGGGAGAGGATAATTCTGGCATTGGATTCTAGCAGTAGTGTGACAGCGACTGCTTTATGGTGGTGAACAGGACACAGCTGTGACTACTAACTTCCAATCAATATTAATTTGGGTGATAATTTCTTCAGGCAGGGCAAACTGGCCTCAGGTTTACATTACAGAACTGTACATTAATTCCAGTAAGTCACACATCCAACCAATATCGCTTGTAAGCTTGGTGTGAGAAAAATGTAATACATGAAAGGAATGCTCAGTGAGCTGTGATTGAGTCATTATAATTCATATCTTCCCCAAAAGTGAATAGGAAAAATGGAGAGGAGTTAGCGTGATGGTAAACTTGCATTATACTTAATGATGAATAAATTTGATTCCCAGAATAAAGCCCATCCTCTGCCACGTTATTTTAGGCAGCAGTGAGTTCCTGAGTGCTAGTGCTGCCTTTAAGCTTCTTATATAAAAGGATTTTAACTGGAACATTCTGGGTAGAAAATGTTGATCTGAGTCTTCTTTTTTTCTCCTTTTTCTTTCTTAGTTTCTGTTTTAGGCCTGTGATCTCGACTAGTCTCATGTTGCGATCTGTGCTGGTGCCTTACCAATCATTTTGTCTTCTGCCTCTTCACGATCCTCTTGAGCTATGCCCTGTGGTAGATGGTCACATAAATCCTCAGTGGTGTGCTCAGTGCTGTGTCACCTCTGATGTCCTGCTCCCTTGGCTCTGACCTGTGCTTCCTGGGTGGCTCAGGAGTATTTCTTACATCCTCCTGGAGCCTTTGACTTCAAGGCTCTAGCCGGATTTATTGACTCTGGATCTTGCAGAGTCTGAAAGGAAAACCTTAACGTGGCGTAAACATGCTAGATGTACAGGTAGGAAGGATCCCTATGCTGCTTTAACCCGCTGAAAAAGGGATTTATGCTGGTACTTGTTTTGGTGAGTCATGACAGCACAGAACTCCTCACTCTCAAAATGGCCCAATTTATGTGAGTAATGAGACAGCTCGTGGTGGTGGCGCAGTGAAGTGTGCTCTAGGAGCAGTGCTGGAAAAGCAGCTCAGCAGAAGCATTTGGTGTACATCTCATCTGTTTTTATGAAGGCTTCTCTATATTTATGGTGCCTCTTTCCCATTATTGTTGAATAAATGGAGATAGTCAAGGGAATAGTTATATCAATCTGAAAAGAAGTGATCCATACGTAGGTGTAGAGAGCTGTCCGGCCCAGGAAGAAATAAAAATAGGGTGCGTGTGTGCATGCAAGAGGGGATCCTCATCATCGGAGCTTCAGAAAGAGAGGGAAGGGAAGGTCGTGGAGTAAAGGAAGATTTGAAGCCTCAAACTCATCAGAGCCGGAGTTGACTCCATGATGAATGGGTTAAGGTTGCACAGAGCTGGACTGGTATTGTTTCTGCCAGCTTCCTTGTAACTTATGTCAAATTCCTTGAATTGCCATATATCCTAATATATAGCCCCAAACAAGTACAGTACAGCAGTGGAGAGGAGTGCTTGAGGTGGGATGTTTTGGTTTGTTGTTGTTTTGGTTTTTTTGTTTTGTTTTGTTTTTTTTTTCCTAATAGAAAACCGGTCAAAATAGTTAAATAACTTCTAAACTTGCTTTCTTGGCCACTCATTCACAGATTAATTCTGTTCAAAGCAAGGTCAGCTTTGGCATCAGATCGCGTTGCTCAAGACTTTTTCCAGTCCAGTCTTGAAAGCCTCCAAGGACGGAGACTGCACAGCTGCTTTGGGCACGCTGTTCACTGACCATTCTAATGGAAAATGTCATGTGTAGGCCCAGGAAAAAAGTGGAGTAACCTACGCAGAAAGCTTTTATATTGCATCAAAAGTTGCTCAAGAAAGATGGCACTAGGAGAATTACTTATTTACTTTATGAGGATGAGAAGGGAGAGCTGCAGAGAGAAGCAGAATTAATACAGAACATGAATGTGGCACCCTAGTCTATAGGGCAAGTCAGGAAACCCGTGCTGTCGTGCAAGAACAAGCAATTACCAAGTTGGAATTCATCCCCGTGAGCTAAGTTGCTCTTTCTGTTTAGTCCCTTCCTTTTGAGTTCCCAAAGGGAAGATATTAATGTCTAGGTGAGACCTTCATGTGCCGTCTGCTTATCTGAGAGGAATAAGTTAAGTCTGCCTTAAGTCTCCAGACGTGACGTCTCACCTTCAGGTTATGAAGTGTGCTGTTCACTTCCAACTCCAGTTTAGCTGTTCTGTGAAAAGTGGTAATTGCACCATTGGGGCTGGACGTACCGAAGTCAGAACTTGCTAAGTAGTTACGGAAGCTTTAGGAAGATGTGTGTGTGAGAAACGTTCAACCGATCTAAACTTAAAATACTTGCTGGGGGTGGTGTTGCATCCTGTTGTTTTAATTGTGGTTTTTGGATACACTTTACTGTCTGGCTTTTTTTGGCCTGAGCTTGGCAGCATCAAGAGCTGCTGTGTTGGAATAGTGTTAGTGCGCAGGTATCCTGGGCCAGAAATTGCATCTTTTCCTGTCGCTGCCTTCTGCTGCTCAGCTGGGCACCCTGTTCCTTGCTCCAGTTTCCCGCAGATCCCTGATAGCAATATACCTTCCTAAAGACTTTTCCCAAAAACAAAGTCATCGTAAGAGCTTTCTTTTATGATACATTTCATTTACATTAGGAAATATTTTAGCTTTTTCCTAATTTTCATGATAAGCATGAGTGAAGTTCAGTTAATTAGCATGTACTTCCTTGAAAATATAAACTTTTCAAGAAACTTTTGAGGTATTTTTCTGACTTTTGTTGATGAAATTGCACTTCAGTAGTGATCTAATGGATCTAATTGTTTATTTTTACAAATGTGATCACTGGAGTTGGTCTGTCAGAATTTATTGGGGGAGGATGCTATGTTCTGTGGCGCCCGCATACTGACCAACGTGGATGCTGTTTGTTCTTCTACTGAGCCTACAACGTTGGATTTGATGTTTCACTTGGATAAGGGCTCTTCTGCCTTGTTTATTGAAGTGCTTCTACCGTATCTGTTACAATACTCTCAGTGAACAATCCTTCCACAAGAAGCAGCAAAATGTGAGGTTAGCAGGGTTTAACACAGGACAAGAAAACCCTGGAAAGACAGAGTCATGTTGTAAAGTGGCGTAAGAATTGCTATTTTTCAAAAGAATTTGATTATTTTGAAGATAGATACATCCATGATCAGTAATGGCTAGCTGGAACAGAAGAGTTTCTACATAAAAACCACTTTCTCTGAAGAAGGACAGCGAGTGAAATTAATAATTTAAAATAACGACACTACAGCAGAAATTAATCCTATCCCCTTCCACTGACACTGGTGGTGCCAGTGTGCTGATAACAGTTGGTGAATTTCTGGTTCCAGTCAAGTGTATAAAATACTCTCAAGTACACTTCATGTGTATTTCAATAGAAATGATTACTGTAAAACACTATTAATGACGAGAGGTGATGGCTGTTTCAGCACATGAAAGTGAGGGAGAAGATGGGAATAATGAGAATAAGGAGACGACAGATGGCCTTATAACAGGGGCCGATGGTTTTCGATTCATTCAGCGTGTGCTCATTCACTGGAAGGGTGACCTTTAAAAAAGTTTAAATGGCCAGTGGTGATGGCTTCCAGATGCTCCTGAGGCCAAAATGGTAAAGATGCATAAATGTCTGTAAAAGCCAAGTATTTCTTAGTATGGACCTTGATCAGGGATCCAGAGAATCTGCTAGGACAGGCTCATGTTTCCTTCTCTGGTGCAGAGCTCTGTTTGGAGCAGTGGTGCGTTTGTTTGAGACCACGTTCTCCAGAGCACTGTCTTTGATCTAACTCTGGGGTTTGGGGGGAGTTCGCTGCTTCTGTATTTGTCAGAAAGCTCTGGCACAGCAATAGCACTTCATAATTACTCTGCTGGCATCACTGGTCAGAGTAGTAACCTCTAGATGGAAAATCAGTGCCAGGAGGCCAGTTTCGTGCTCTATTGCAGGCTCTGAGCAGCTGTGAGCCAGCTTCACTGTGGTTCTACGCTATTTACAGAATGCAGCATCGTGTGATATGGACAGGAATTTTTTAATTTTCAGTTTTGGTAACTTTTGTAGGAAAATGAAAGTCGCAGTCAAATGACTGTAGATAAGAGATGGGAAACCAAAGGACCCCTCTGGTAACACTGCCACCTGTGACTTTTGTTTTTTTTTTTTTACTGAAGCATTTAGAAGTTCAAGGTTAAAATGAATATTAGTTTATGCGGCATGGTCTGTGTTGTTTCATAGTTCGGCAGTTTCTCCTCTGATCCTTAACATGAACTCTCAAAGGGCTCATCACCTACCACAAGGCAATGTTCAGCGCATTCAGGCTGTGCCTTTGCAGAGCGAGCAACCCCTCCTCCTCCCCTCCCAGCCTGTCCTTTCCAGAGTGCCTACGTCCATCTAGTGCAATCCTCCAAATGTGGAAACTCTCTCACCATATTTCTGTACAGGATCAAAGCTCTGCACCACCTAATCCCTCCTATTTTGTTTCCTGTGATGTACAGGGGCACTGGAGATGGCTCCTGCTTGTGCTGCCTTCAGGAGGAACACATCAGAGCTGTCATCATCATCATTTCCTGACAGACCTAGTTTGAAGCCCTCCTTGTAGGTTAGCAAGCCTGTTGGTAAAGATTCTTCAGCCCCACTTCTTCGGATGGGTCTTATCTGTCTCCCGTAGTCTTCGTTCCTCAACAGAGTAAAAAGGGGAAAAACTCTGTATCATTGCAGTCACTCTAGAATATAGCTGTGTTCCAATTCAGATCATAAAACTGGACATGAATTTAGGATGAGGTATTCAACAGTAGTTCAGAATGATAGGAAGCATCATCTTCAATTCTTAAAGAAAGCTCCGGGTAGGTTGGCGCCCCGTGCTATCCTGAACTTTAACTGTGCAACCTCAACGTTGTGTTCACTTACCCCCCTGTTGTACCTGGCAGGCTTCCTCCTGTTAAGAGTACTGTCACATTTTCTGTTCAGGCACTACACAATTTCTCCTCAGCCTTATATCTCACTCCTGCTGAACAAGTGGCAGCGCTCTATTATGAAAAGCAATCCAAAACCAAATCCAATTGTGCACATGTAGCAAGAGCTAATTACCACTGCTTTGTTCTATAACAAAGCAAGAAATGGCTGCTGAGATTAATAGGCAAGGTGAAGATGGGGTGGTTCAATCCATCGTCAAATTGGTTCACTTTAAGTGTACTACAGAGCAAGCAGTAGGATTACAAATATTCTCTGGCAAATCACTAAGGAAAAAAAAAAACCCAGGAGGAAATATTGTTTTCCCTTTCTAAAATGAAAAGGTTCTACGTAGAGAGAGGCATCTAGAGAGATTTTGGGGATTGGGAGGATGTCTTGGAATGAAAGAAATATCTTAGGCAAAAATTGAAACGTTAACATCCAAACAAAAAAATCAGCGAGCTCCAGTTGTTGTTCTGTCGTTCTTTCATATTTATCCTCTTCCTGTTTTCCTCATTTATTTTCCTTTTCTTTCTACTTACTGTGAACCATGTTGTCTGCCAGCTGCCTTCAGGGCACAAATTCTTTGTATTCAAAATCCCACTAGTGTTTTCTCCACAGCTTTCCCAACAAAACTTTGAGGTTAACTTAAAAAAAAAAAAAAAAAAAGAGAGAGAGAGAGATTTTAAGTTATCAAATGCTGCATCATTTTTGGTTTTTTCTGATTTTAAGCCTTTTTAGACTTGCTGCTTTGCAATCTGCGGAGGCAGAGTTGTCTTTGATCTCCTGATTTCAGCAGCTTGATTTTATTGTTTAGAGCAATACTCAGCAGCATTAGGTGTATCATCAAGGACTGGCAGTCAAGAAATCGTGGCTTGTTCAAATCCTGGAACACTTTCCCGAAGGCAAACGCTGAGTCAGTGGCAGAGCTGGTTGTCAGTGGGTCTGCTGCTGGAGGATGTTCTCCATGGTGGCACATCGGCCGCTGTTTAAAAACAAAAAAATAACCCAACCAATCCTTCCCAACCCAGGCTCTGCACATAGCTGTGTGTAGTTTGCATGTAGTTGTAAGTGCGTGCTGTTGGTAATCCTTCTCTTAAAAAATTATAAAAAAATAGTCAATACATGAGTGAGTATGGAGGGCCACGCAGATGCTGAGAGGGCTGGAGCAGCTCTGCTGTGAGGCCAGGCTGAGAGAGCTGGGGCTGTTTAGCCTGGAGAAGAGGAGGCTCCGGGGAGACCTGAGAGCGGCTCCCAGTGCCCAAAGGGGGCTGAGGGGGGGAGGGTGGGGAGAGACCCTTCAGCAGGGCCTGGTGTGACAGGACCAAGGGGTCGTGGTTTTGAAACAGGGCAAGGTAGACTCAGACTGGACATAAGGAAGAAATGTTTTACCCTGAGGGTGGTGGGACAGAGGTGGTGGATGCGCCATCCCTGGAAACATTCCAGGCCAGGTTGGCCGGGGCTCTGAGCAACCTGATCTGGTTGGAGATGTCCCTGCTCCTTGCAGGGGGCTTGGACTGGATGACCTTTGAAGGTCCCTTCCAACTCTAACCATTCTATGATTTCACAAGCTGTGCTTTTGTGTAGCTTTCTGTAGAAAGATTTTCAAAGCTGACCCCAGTTCACCCTGCTGCAGGAATTCACAGCTGATGTTTTACTTCTCTGTAGAGCACAGAGTACGTTGAGATACAGAACATCTGTACAGGACTCATTCCAACTCCATGGTAGGAAAAATACATGAAGAAATACATGAAAAATACATGAAGAAAGGCTGAGAGAGTTGGGGCTGTTCAGCCTGGAGAAGAGGAGGCTCCGGGGAGACCTGATAGCGGCTCCCAGTGCCTCAAGGGGGCCTACAAGAAAGATGGGGAGAGACTGTTCAGTAGGGCCTGCTGTGATAGGTCGAGGGGTAATGGTTTTAAAATAGAGGGAGGTAGATTCAGATTGGATATTAGGAAAAAATTTTTCACAATGAGAGTTGTAGATCACTGGAACAGGTTGCCCAGAGAGGTGGTGGATGCCCCATCCCTGGAAACATTCAAGGCCAAGTTGGATGAGGCTCTGAGCAACCTGATCTAGTGGGGGAAGTCCCTGCTCCTGGCAGGGGGGGTGGACTAGATGACCTTTGAAGGTCCCTTCCAACCCTAACCATTCTATGATTCTATGTCTGTCTTGAAATACTACGTTCAGCGTGCTGTAGAAGACAGGTAACCTTCTTGCTGACTTGGACAGAAAATGGGCGTGGAAAAAGCACAGTTGATTGTAAACATAGGTGGAACTTATTTGTTTTAAAAGCCTTTGTTTGTCCTAGTATGTCAACAAAAGGATTCTTTATTTCCTGTAGCCATTGACTGTATCTAGCCCATGTGTCTGTGTGTCACGGGATAAGATGCCCACTGTGGGAAGCTGGTGGCATAACTGGTGACTGAGGTGAACTGAACCCGTGTGTGACAAAAGACCCGGACAAATTACTAGCAATGGAAAATCTGAGATTTTTAAGACATGTGGTCTTGTTTTTGCTGAGCTGATACAAATCACGTCTGTTCAGATGATGTGAGGAGTGGGGAGTGGTGTCTGCAGTGAAGGGGGAGCCTGGTCAGATCAGGAAACCTGATGATTGCAGTCATTAAGAGCAGCAGGCAGACAGGGAAGCTGAAGCTGCCGCTGACTCAGCTGTTTAAAAGTTGTCATTGGTTTTGTTTTTAAACTCAAAATCTTAAACCAATAAATCTGTTGTAATTCTCTCACTAATTTAACAGAGCTAAGATTTCTCTGCTGATTCTGAGTATGTAACTTAAAAAAATTAGGTTATAAATTTTGTTTACTTTCTAGATAAATGATCTTCCATCGCTTCTGCCCCCTTCTTTGAGAATCTGACTTGTTAGGGATTATAAACAGCACTGAACTGATGCTGTCCTGGTTCCAACTGGTTTGAAGCTGCCCTTTTGAAACAGCTTTTGTCGCTGCAGGTTTTGATAAGCATTTGCAGGGCAGTCTGGCAGCATAGCCACACTGATGCGGTGACGTGCTGCTGTTGAAAGGGACGATGTTGTACAGTCTCAGCGGCTCTCTTGGGCTGCGTCTGACCGACCGTGCATCAAGAAAATCTAAACCAGTAGAAAATTAACGTTTTTGCTGCCAGTTAACTCTGAGCTGGCTTGGTACGAAGTGTGCCGAGCTGCTGGCACCAGCACAGGAGGTAAGAGGAGAGGGGGAGAAGGGGCTCATCTGTACGGTTAAACCATTTTCGTAGACTTCATTTATCCTGTATTTTAAGTTCATAAACCAATACTGAAGCTGAAATGAAGAGTACCCCATCTTCTTATCCCTGTTGTTTTTCCCACAGCACCCCATCCTCCCTTGTACCAGTCAAGACTTTGCATAGCCACGTGCTGAACTGCAGTGGAGAATTCACCTGGCTTAATTTTGGTTTTGATAGATTCATTTTCACCAGATTTCTTTTGTGTCATTGTGCACAAATGCCTGCACAAGAGCATCAGGGTTGTCAAAGGGAAGGAGCAAGTGGCCTAGGGTGCAAGGGAGGGTGAGCAAAATATGACTGAATTTGGATTGCCAGCTTCAGCTGTCTTACCTTGTGCCTGGAATTCCAGCATGAGGCAACGATGATATCCATACCCAGTATTTCACTGGTCCATGAACATTTTGAAAATGTTTTCTAATTTTACAAATTTGGCCCCAGGACATTTGGAACATGTCCTTTCTTCTTTCTTTTTTCCTCCCTGCAGATTTTCGTTGCTGTATGCACTATGAGGGTGCGACAGCCAGCGGGGTTGAGATTCAAGTGCCTGACTGATCCTTCACTTGCTCCGTTTGTCCCAAAGACGTAGCAGTGGGGAGGCTGTACTGTAAATGTTTGCTGGGACCAGGGGCAAGACTTGTTTAAATCACTGACTATCTTTAAATCTTACTATTTATGACCATCTCAGGACTGGGAGAAAGTGGGTAGGGAGGAAGAGGCAGGGAAAGAAGACAGCAACTGTGAGGCTCGGCCAGAAAATGTTGGGACCCGCTGTTGCAGGGGGAGGTCTTGGAATAGGCACGTGGTACAGAGACAGAATGAAACACTGGTAGTTAGAAACCTCTGAAACTTTTGCCTCATGTCTATATTCATTTCAAATTTCATCATTCTTTAAAAAGGCTTTGCTAACAGTGAAGGGGCTGGAGAATTGTAGTCATTGCGGGGTTTCCCTTCTCGGTGGGACTGAGCTGTGCGGGTTTGCAGGCAGTGTGCAGATGCGTTGCTGCTGTACCGAGGTTATTTGTATCGTGGTCGACAGCGTGGATGGAGAGGAGGCGGGTAACCTTTACTGGCCCACTTACCGTAACTGCACCGTCTACAGCGTCCTCGCGTCCTCCCTTTCCTTTAATCTTCAGTCGCACTCTTCTGTCCTCACTGGTCGTTTGTCCCTTATGGGAGGAATTAACAGAGAAGGGCAGTTTCCTAAACAGGGTATTTAAAATGTTCTGAACCTGCGTGAAGCAAGTATAAAAATACGCTTAGTGTCTTTTCCTTCTGCGTTCTTGCAGAGGGAATTAGCTTCTCCCTGCAGAATACGTATCCATCACTTCATGGATTTCAGGATTTTGTATTGTTCAAGTTGCTGCTGGAGTGTGTCATTCAGAATTATTTTGCATCATGACCTTTCTGCTTTATAGCCCTGGAAGCTGTCATGCCTGATGTGTTATTTCTGTTATTTTCTATGTTTTGCAGTGTTATTTCCACAATCACAAGTAATCATTAGCAGTCTTCCTAGGATCTGTGGGGCCTGTTGTATCTATTAGTACTGGAGAGTTTGCACAGCAGACGCTTTGCACGGTTGTCCAAAGCAGATTTTTGGATCAGAATTTATTCCCTCTGTGCCCTTGAGAGAGGCACTGAGCTGGATTTCTCACCAGGTACAGGGAATTTACATCACTTCCCCTTATCGCTTGTAAACATCTTCTCTGCAAGCTTTTTCAGTGTGAATTTCTACTCCCAAGACACAGCTGCTGATGCCAAGCTGTGATGCATCCTGCCAGCCAGTCCCCAGGCCTCTGTTTCCAGCAGCTTCCTTCTGTGCTGGGTGGGACGTGGTGGTCTGCTGCTGCCTGTGGGTTGGTGGCAGGAGATTTTCCTTTCTCAGCTAGCACGCTATTGACATACGTATGGATACACGTTTCCATCTGAAAATGTAAAAATACTTCCCACTGCTCAGCCGTTTTCAGATGCTCTTCTTGCTTCCCTCTGTTCCACGGATATTCCAGCTAAGCCCACATTTCCTTTTTGCAAATGTAAATGTGCAGATTTGACCATGTCAGAGCAACAGGTGTCTTATTATTTTTTTTTTAATTGTATGCATGTTTTGCATAGGAAATCAAAGTCTCAGAAAAATCTTAGTTCAATCCACAGTTAATTAGCATTACCATCTACTTGTCTTGCTTGACTGGAATTGTAGAAGAGATTAAAACGAGCAAAATTTGGGGCTGAATCCTTCCATTGATTGTTTGCCACCTCTTTAGTCTTGTAGGTTCTATCTGAATCTGATTGTCTGCGTTCGTATCCTGCCTACTCTATCGATAGTTTAGTTTGCTATTCATCACTAACATTACCTAAACTTAAACTAGATGTCATTAAAAATATATTTTTCTGTCTGATGCTGCTATTGCAATAGCGAACCTTAGTTCCTAAAGCTCAGTGTCTTGGCATCTTTGCTAGATTTTAGTCCTAGCTGGATGGAGAAATTCATGACCTCAGTGAAACACTTCCTACGGTTGCTTTGTGGTGTTCAGCAATCAGATAGTCCCTTTGGTCTACCAGGTGTGTGATGCTCTGCAAGTGCACACATCCCAGAAGATGAAAATGACTCTCATCAGTTACTGTCTACAGAGCCAGCCATGTTATTCATCCATGATGCTGGAGTGGGAATGTCTGTCTGAACTGCCACTGCCCCGCTACCATGAGCCTGCTTCTTCGCTTCTGGGCTGTCACATTTCTTACTCAGTTGACTGCGCAAGACTTACAATTTATAAGTCCTTGTGGGCCTTTTTGCCCCATTTTCTGTTCTCATTGCCCTTCATTTGAATGGGTTGAGACTTGTGATTTGCTTCTCTTCAGCCCAGCAACCGCTCTTCTACCTGCCTTCTTCCATTTGCTCTGATCTGTGTTGGTCGTAACTTTGTTGTGCTGTCGTTACAATAGTGTTTCTCATTTTTATCTAACAACCTGCTATATTCAAAAAAGAAAATCAACAAGCCATCTTGACTGGTCTTGCTGTTGTGGTTCTCCTTTGCACTTGAGTACTGTAGCATAGTAAATGGCTGTACTTGTCTGTCTTGATAGGGCTTTTTGCTCCCACTTTGTTTACATGCGTGGAAATGTGTGAATTTATTCTGGTTTGGTTTGTGTCTTATGAAGCTGCAATCATTTCAGAAAACACTTCTGGTTAATGGAGTGTTGGTTGAAAACAACTACCAAAGCCTGCTTTCCAAAGAAAGCCCCTTTCGTTCTGTAAGGGCAGTAATTTTCTGTGGGATAAAGACAAGTGAACTTATTTTCCATGTGGTAAGTGAGGTGTCAGCCAGTGGGAATGTTTTGCTGATTTCCAGCGCACTGTTTCACCTGGGTACACGCTTTATATCCTGAACTTCTTGGGCAAAGTAAGTAGGAGCTCCTGTGTTTCAAGACCTTTTTTCCATAAAATATTTTGAGTGCTGAAATTTTCTATCTTCGTTCTGCCTGTGAGTGTCCTTAACTGTTGATGTAGGACCATCCAGTTAGCACCGTGATCGGGCAATGTGGCAGCTTTTCTAATTCGGTTGTTTTCCCCTCTTACAGGAAGCAGCAAACATGCTACGTCTTACGCAGAAAAGGCTGAAGGAAGAGGAACAGCGCCTGCTTAAGAGTGGAAGTAAGTGGGACTTCTTCATCGCTTGTATTAGCGGAAAAATTGTGAAGCACTGGTTATTTTCTGTGTGAGTATCCACTTACAAGCGTGAAGCGGAGGGGACACGGGATAGATGACAGAGTCAACAGGCTATATTAGAAAAAGTGGACTGATAATGACTTTAAAAGGACAACAGCGAAACAGGGAACCTCACCTCTGTGAAATGCTCCTCTGCCTTGTGAATTTTACCTGCGCTACTGAGGGATGGAAGTCATTTGCTAAACATGCTGTGCAATTGCAGTGAGCAGATTTTAGGCTACATTTTGCTATTATCAAAGCCTGTACAGGCTAGCTGTGGGCACAGCACTTCTTCCAGCACGATGGCATTGCTGATGACAGGCTGATTTGCGAACAGACTCTCACAGATTAAAAACACTAATCTTGAAATGCTCTTTAATACCACTGATCTGCAAAGCGGGGACCACGTTTGCCTGCTTGCACTTGCTTGAATTTAGTGTACCTGCAAAATGTGAATGCAATTAAAATTTGGGGGTTTTCTTTTTTTCTAAACTTGCTTTTAATTAATTAAAATTCTAGCTGAGGATCAGAAGGGAATAATAACCTCTTGAGATTCTGCTAAAAGCTAACAAACCAGATTTTGCTCCTTTTGAGCCAAGCATCAGCAAGAACTTCCTCATTAATTACTCCTGTGAATTTAATATTCCAATATGTGCATTTTTATATGGTAGTGGGGAAAAAGTAGAAGGGGAGTTAATTCTCAAGATCAGAGGGAGAGTTCATGAAAGCTGAAATGGAGTAAGGACATAAAAGTTGCGCTTCACAGTTTGTTTGCTGGCAGAGATTTTCAGAGCAAGCTCACGAACGAGGAGATTCACTAATTTCTGCCTATCTTTGATCTCATCTTCTTATGTTGATGCAGTAAAAAATGAAGAGGTTTTAGCTGAAACATAGGATTTGTAATATAAATTACAGGAATGTGGAATGGTTTCAAAGATTTGCTTGAGTGAAAAAGTCCAGGTCCTGCTATCTGGCAGTTTCCAGGGTAAATAAGTTCAAATGGAGAACATCATCTATAATCAGTAATTAGCATTATGAAGTATAACATGAAAATTTGCTGACCTGCTTTCTCCTTGCCTGTGGATTTTCCTTGGAAAGCTATTAGTCATTTTACATAAGTGAAATAATATGAATCTTGCCTTTTAGTGAGTGATTTAACTGCCACCTAAGAATACGTGATTGTGACTTTTAATGACCTAAATATACAACCGCAATACATCTTTATTCAGGTATTTAATTGCCATAATTAGTAATTTTTCTAGTGACAAGAGTACCAGGATCCTGTTTTTCAGTGCTGGCTCATTTGTTGACTGTCCCATCACCTTGGAAAATCAAGTCATCTTTGTCAGCTCCGCTCTGCCTGTCTGCATACAGTGTGGAAGTCTGCAGAGGTATAACAGAGACGATAAATTTGGCTCTGGGAGGCTGTTTCCCCACTTTCATTACCGAGTGCTGTAACGTTAATTTAATGAATGTTGTGAAGCTCTCCGAGACCGCAGTTTGCTAACACATCAGGTACCAGGCTGTGCTATCCCCTTAGACCAGACCCCGCTCTCCTCCTCTTGTTAATTAGTTCAATTATGCCCTTTATACAATTCAAAACCAATACATTTGCTTTGGTAAGAGAATGCAGAGGTTAGTGTCTTAAATGGCATAGGGATCTTTTTAGGGCTATTAGGGATATTTTTACAGAGCGGTCACATTGATCCCAGGATTCGAGTCTCAAGAAGGGTCTTTCAAAGAGGAAGCAAAGGAACAGCATCGCTGAACAGCTTTGCCTGCCCTCCACCGCTCCCCCAAAGGTTAATAGTGAAATTCACACCAGAAATGTGAAGCGCGATAAGAGATGGAGCTTCTGCCGCAGCGGATTCCCGAGGGCCCTGCAGCCTTGGTCTGGCAGTCAGTGATTTTATCACTGTGAGCGTTTTCTGTTTTGTGGGGAAATGGTGCAAAGTGCTACAGGCGTGAGCACTTAAACCTTCTTTCGCCTGCGTTTGGAGATTCTGCGTGCTACAGGATGTGCCCTGTTAATGAGGCAGACACAAGGAAGATCAAAGAAGGGCTTTTCATCATCAGAAACATCTTTCTGAAGTAGGTTTGGGAAGGAAAAAATACGTGCTTATTTCGCTTGCGTTTTTGAGTAATGCCTCACACACAAAGCCAAGAGCGTTGTCTTACACCTTCAGTTTGTCAGAAAACTCAGGACTTTGCTGTCTAGGCCTTCAAACCAGCAAACACATCGTGACTGCTCGCAGGACTGTTGGAGTAGACCCTGCTCTGACTTGGCCTTGCTCACAGAACAGGTTCTGGAGATGATGAGTTCATTTCTTCCCCTCGCAGCCGGGCTCAGTGGAAGGCAGGCAGGCTGGCTGGTGTCTCTCAGCATGCCAAGACTCTCTGGCTGGATGTTCAAGGTCCAGGGTGGTAGAGATGAGCTTTGTTGGAACAAATTCATTGCTTTCCTGCGCAGAAGGGTGGCACTGGGCCAGCGCCTCCTGCAAGGGAAGAAGGCTCTCTGACACTCGTTAGACTTTGCCCCAGAGAGCTGCAAAACTCTTAATGAGGCTCTTCTAACAGCGTGGGCTGGAGTCCGGTGATAAATTTGTTAACGTTAACTGATAAAAGTCAGCATCCACTCTGCCCCTGTAAGCACTCTTACCTTTGCGTACCATCTAATTGATGCAGTTCTCCTTGTCTGGAGCCTTTGACCTTTATCTCCTGTTAATTAGGTACGAAGGGGTGCAAATGAACAGTTCATTTACCTGCAGCAGGAGTTCTGGACAGCTCTCAGTTGAGATTCAGGCTGAACTAACACCAGAGAAACACAAATCCTGTAAAGAGCAGAGGTGGAATGTAGTTGGATTTGTGCCAGTCTGCGTTAACAATGTAGCAAGCCAATGGATGTGGTACCTCCATAAAATTTGCAAAAATGTTTAGTATAATTCAGAAACAACCTGGTTCTTTTTTTTTCTTTGCTAGCATACATTGCGAATCATCTTTTATTTTCTGACGGAGCATCTCCATAAAACCAGAAAAAAAGAAAAGCTAACCCTAAGTTATATAAAAGACCATTCTTAAATTACGTAAAGATGTTGACCTGTAGATACAGATCAGGCTTTGAGTATTATTTGCATGATGAAAAAAAAATGCAATTAAGGATTTGCAGCAGCACAGAAGTGTTTTTGTGATAAGCAGTAAGTAAATTACTGTTATTTTTGTAATCTTTCTTTCACATAAGATGCTCTTAGAGAAACCAATATAGGATGTGGTGTTTTTCACACAGCCTGCTGCTCTTGGGCCACATCCAGGGCTGGTGCAGGGTAAGAAATGCCGACTGATGGAAACTCAGGGCTTGGTTTCATTGTGGTTAATGGAACAGTGCCTCTCAAACATCATATTAGACACTGCTCAGGTGAAGCACTGCTCTCTGTGAAAGCTTTTGATAGAACTATTGTCAGCTGTAGATACGTGAAGAGTTGCTCTGGTAATGGTTTGGAGTGAGAGGACAAGGCGAGGAAGGTCACTGACCACAGCAGAAATTCAAGAAGTTTTTTCAGGTTCATCCAAGGCTGAAAAAACATGTTTGCTGAGCAAAAAGTAACAAGTGGAAATGTTCTTAGACTGAAATACATTTTTTTTTTTTTTTTAGAGTAGTCAGCTTATGTCACTTATAGATTTTTTTTTTTACACACTTTCACTTGTGTTTTCTCTCATCCTTTCTTTTTAAGATTTTTTTTTACAGTTTTGAAGCAAACTGTATAAACTACTGTTTAAAAAATAGTAAAAT
>JAAGAY010143942.1:15597-33607 GCA_011801015.1 Ardeotis arabs | reverse complement strand
AAAAAAGAAAAAAAAAAAAAAAAAAGTATTTGTTAACAGAACCTGTCAAATGCTTACAGAATGTACCACATTTCTCCTAGTTTCCTAGTTAAAGCTAGACACCTCACACACAACAACATAATTACAAATACATTGAAAATTACATTTGCTTTTTGAACATGAACACCTTCAAAGGACTTTCTATCAACTGCTGTCATTTTCCCATTAATTCTCCTGTAGGTACTATAGCCTTTGGAAAGTATTAGCTTCTCTCAAAAATCTGGGAATGATACTTTATATACAGAAAGGTACTGTACCTTTATATACATAAAGGTACTTTATATACAGAAATAGTACTTCTGTGATTCCAGTTCACTACAACAGGTGTTGAGATTCTGACAAAAGAAATGGCAATTCAAAAACCTGGAGAAACACTGTCCTCTTTTGAGAAGAAAGGTATTACCGAAATAAGATTTTTCTTCCAACATGGAAGTCCAACTGACAGTTTTCACTGCTCAAACAAAACAATAAAGATAAAAATCACAGGTAGAATATTTGTTTCTCTTACATGGTGTTTGAGAAATAGATAAAGAAAAACATGAGCCCAAAAATGTTCAGTTGCAACAAGCACAAGTCAAACCTCTGTTCTAAACACAGCAACTGCAGAAGCCCTCTGCAGCCGTTAATCAGCTCAGCTTTCAACCTTCAGACAACCACAAAAAGCTCTCTATAAATTTAGTCCTCAAAGTATACTTCTGACATCCTTGAAAAATACAAAAATATAAAATAAAAAAGACAAAGTTCCTTTCAAGGTCAAATTTGAAAAGGTATCACCTAGCTTGTGCAGCTAATGCAAGTATAGTTATTAAATATAAACTCCTAAAAGTTATTTTTTTCAACATGGGTTGTTTCAAAGAAGTGAGCCCATTTTCAGTCACATCCTCCAAAGAATTATCTGCTTTCAGTCTACCTAAAGATAAGGTGATATATCTTCTATATCTTACCTCATTTAAGTCTCTGATTTCATTTTCTGCCAAAGAAAAAACAGTCAGATTCGGAGGCAGGCAAACAGGTGCAGTGCGAAGTGAAGTTATAATATTTCCATGCAGCAACAGAGTCTATAAAATAAAAATATGGTGACGAAATGTAAGTTTGATCAAAACCATCATACGTTACATTCAGGCAATATCTGCTCAATACACACAGGAGAACTGTAATTAATGCTTTCTGGTATCAAGAATATTTTTGTTTATTCCAGAAAGGGAAAACTAGCTTTCACATTTTAGAGCAAAACCGTGTCATTTTAAAATACAGAGCTGAAGTACAGTCACAGTTACAAAAAACTTATTTGGAAACATTTTTTCTCTACAGTGTTCACGCTGAAAGAGTTAACACTATGTTTTATCTTGATTCATGACATAAGATAAGAGAACCAAGAGCTATGAACAAGATCTCACCATGTTATCTTTATCAAAATCATTAGAGTGGTTATAGAAAAATCACTGCCTCAGTTCTTGCCATGTGAAAATAAGGAAAAGAATTCTTACGTGCTTCCCTCTAGAAATTATAGTGATTAATTAAAATGTTTTAAGAGCTAGTGTTTGAATAATGAATGCTTTAAAAGGTAGCAATTTTCAAAGAAAATTTCTTTATGCAAAGAATGTAACAAAACCAGAGATAAAATAGCATCTACCTTCAGTGACACAAGCTTGGAGAGATCGCCTAATTGAGCTATGTTGTTGTCTGACAAATCAAGATGCTGGAGAGATAGACAGGAATTGATTTGTTCAATGGCCTACAAAAATAAAGAAGTCAATTACTCACAGTAATTCTTCTCAGTCATTGAATAAAACCAAGTATCAATAATTACAAGTTATTTTGAAAACTAAAAAAAACCCAAACAAACAAAAAAAAGCCAACAACCTAGCAGATAAGTAACCCAAAATGAAAACCATATTTTTACACAGTTCCATTTTAAAGATGATAACTATTTTTGTGACTATTTCCCAATTCTCATTACATTTTTGATATCAAAAGTTTTATTTTACGCAACAGCCAGCACGGCTTCACCGAGGGCAAGTCCTGCCTGACCAACCTAGTGGCCCTCTATGATGGAGTGACTACACCAGTGGACAAGGGAAGAGCTACGGATGTTGTCTACCCAGACTTCTGTAAGGCCTTTGACACAGTCTTCCAAATTATTCTCTCTAAATTGGAGAGATATGGATTCGATCAGTGGACTGTTCAGTGGATGAGGAATTGGTTGGATGGTTGCATCCAGACGGTAGTGGTCAAAAGCTCAATGTCCAGATGGAGGTCAGTAACAAGTGGTGTCACTCAAGGGCCTGTTACTAGGACCAGTACTATTTAACATCTTCATCAATGACATAGACGAGTGCACCCTCAGCAAGTTTGCAGACTACACCAAGCAGAGTGGTGCAATCGACACACCTGAGGGATGGGATGCCATCCAGAGGGACCTGGATAAGCTCAAGAAGTTGGCCCATGTGAACCTCATGAGGTTCAATAAGACCATGTGCAAAGTCCTGCACCTAGATCAGGGAACCCCCCCAGTATCAATACAGGCTAGGGGATGAAGGGATTGAGTGCAGCCCTGCCAAGAATGACTTGGGGGTACCGGTTGATGAAAAGCTGGACGTGAGCCAGCAATATGCGCTTGCAGCCCGGAAGGCCAATCGTATCCTGGGCTGCTTCAAAAGAAGAGTCGAGGGAGGTGATTCTCCCCCTCCACTCTGCTCTCGTGAGACCCTACCTAGAGTACTGTGCCCAGCTCTGGTGCACTAGGCACAGGAAAGACATGCACCAGTTGGAGAGGGTCCAGAGGAGGGCCACAAAGATGATAAGAGGGCTGGAGCACCTCTCCTATGAGGACAGGCTGAGAGAGTTGGGGCTGTTCAGCCTGGAGAAAAAAAGGCTCCGGGGAGACTTTATAGTGGCCTTCCAGTACCTCAAGGGGGCCTACAGGAAAGATGGGGACAAACTTTTTAGCAGGGACTGTTGTGATAGGACAAGGGGTAATGGTTTTAAACTAAAAAAGGGTAGATTTAGACTAGATAAAAGGAAGAAATTTTTTACAATGAGGGTGGTGAGACACACTGGAACAGGTTGCACAGAGAGGTGGTTGATGCTCCACCCTGGAAACATTCAAGGCCAGGTTGGAGGGGGCTCTGAGCAACCTGATCTGGTTGGAGATGTCCCTGCTTTTGCAGGGGGCTTGGACTAGATGACCTTTAAAGGTCCCTTCCAACCCAAGCCCTCCTATGATTCTGTGATTTTTTTTTTCCCCAGAAATTTTTTTGTCCAAAAGTTGCCCCCGTCTATTTCATAAACCATTACACATAAAACTTCAACATTTGCTCCAATTAAAACCAGAAACATATTCAGATTTTTTTTTTTGCATTTTCCAAATTTCTACAACACTAAATTCTGGAAAGTGTATAAAAACTAAATACTTTACCTTAAGGTTATTTCCTGCCAAGTTCAGCCATTCCAGGTGCACCAGATCCTTCAGCCCTTCCACATACCCAATACTATTATGAGGCAAGTTTAGCACCCGGAGCTTAGTCAATTTTGCTACACCCATCATTCGCACCAAACGATTGTTGGCTACAGAGAGCTGCAGATTGACACACAAATAAAAGAAACAGCTTTAACTACTAAACTGTACAGATAAAATAGGCTTTTATTTTTAGTGGTTAAAAATCTAATCCAACAGGGACTTCTTAAATCTACGTATTCCATTTTCAAGCAAATAACATACACACAAAAAACTGCAAGAGCCAGGAAATAAATTACTGATCACATAAAGTAGTCTTCACAACTCACTCTGCAAACTGAAGAGGAAATATTCCTCCTAGCAATAGCTAAATAAAGGAGAATGAATGAGGAATCGTGTCATACAAAAATAAGATTTTAAAATCAGAATTGTCAAATCATTGTGCAAATTGTTGCACCATTCTTGGTGTAAAAATCATACCTACTGTTAACAGGGCTGAGAATAAAATATATTTCATGTGATTCTCAAAAAAGTCCTATGCTAATAGGACTGTAAATCACAAACTTTTTAAAGGATGAATCCTGATTAGACATACACATTAATAACACAATCACCAAGCTGGCAGACTGGTGAAGATTTGTTGTAGCAACAAACCCCACCTCTCCTTTCTCAGCTTAGCTTGTCTCTAGAAGCTGTTATGTGACTTCAAGTTTATCTGGAGGCATTTTCAGTGATAATCAACATGGACTTGTACAGCTTTGCTCCAGAGGGATTAATACTTTGATTTTTGCAAGCACCATCCACAGGCTTAACACTGTTATCACTAATACCCTCAGGAAATTAAATGGACTGCTGCTAATATTAAAATTAAGGATAAGCACTAGCAACATCAGGGCCTATAGGAATTGATATGTTAACAAGACCACATAGATCCCTCTCACTTCACTTTTTTTTTTCTCTTTCTATTTTAACCTAATCCACATGACTTTTTTTCTTCTTGTAAATTAAGGCAATTAATCCTCTTCCTTTGTGAAGAGTTCTGCAACCTAAATGGAGGAGAGAGGCCTGTATGTATGTCTGCATGTTTACAAATACACAAGGTTTCAAAGCTCAAATATTCAAAAGCTAAGAAGTATCAAAATTTTGGGTTATCATTGACTTTTCTAAGTGTTCTTATGACATCCTCCTCATGAGGATTGATTTAGTTCATTTTTAGTTACCTAGGTAACTAGCAAAACAGCCACTCCCACTATCAGCTGTAGAGCTACACTGAAAACAAAGCTTTCTATTTTAGTTAGCCATCATGTATTTTCCTATGACAACAGTAACTGCTAACTAACTTCAATTACATGATATGGCTTAAAGCAGAAGCATTTTAATTAGCATCACAGTACCATACTTTCACAGCAAATTCAAGTCAAGTAACACTGACCTGCATCAGACTCTTGCATTTCTCCAAGTGTTCCAATTTAATTATCTGGTTTTTGTCCAGAATCAGAGTGTGAGTATCAGCATCGCAAGGTAAGGTTGGACCCAGTTTTTGCAATCCTTGACCTGACCAGTTGACTACCAAACCTTAGAAGAAAAAGGAGAAGAAAAAAGTCTCAAAGTCAACACTTTATATACGAGAATACGTACCGAAAAATCAGAAGGACATAAACAGATTTGTTTTACAATGCATGCAGCTAATTTGCAAACACAAATTAAGTTTCTTTTCCACGTAAAATTGAAACAAATTACTTCAGACCAAACACAGAGTAACTGATCCAGTTACTGGAAGATATGGATTCCAGGCTCTGTCCCAGTCAAGAATTCTGGTGGAATTCTGGGAAAGTCAGTAACAGATCCTCTGAAGTGGGAAGCAGCGTAAAATTTCAGTAGCTAAATTTAAAGGTGTGATCCTCAAAACTCCAAATTTCAAAAGCCCCTAGATTTTTAAATTCTTCAAAGATTTCGAGTTTTAAGCAACTTGACAGCTACCTATCTATGTGTAGGCACTTGATCTAAATTCCTGCTTGTAGGCAAACCCAGAACATGCAGCTAGGTGTGACCTTGGAGAATGGGGCCCCCAAGGAAGTGCAGGAAACAGATACTCAGGGTAGTCCTAAATGTGGCGAAAACAGGACTACTCAAAGAGAAATGTTTACGGCTTTATTAAGAGATCGTATGTCTCGTGATAAGATTGATGGTGTTCCAACTCCGGAGTTATGGAGAATGTATAAACCTAGTAAGAAGGTACAGAATTCCAAAGCAAAAGATAAAGGGACAACTCAGCCTACGGCACCTTCTCTGGAACCCCAATGGGACTTCACATCTGCTTGCAAAGGTACCCCACAAGTAGATTGGTTGTTCCAGGGGAGGAGGAGGATTGGGAACCTTATGCTGACTTGTATCCAGGGAATAGTCCACCATAATAAAGAAGGAAACAATGGCCAAGCTTCCATGGAGGACTGGCGACCCCATGTGGCGCTTCAGATATTTTGGAAAAACAGGTCCTCACAAATATTAAGAGCCTTAATTGACACAGGAGCAGAGGCCTGTTTAATATATGGGAATCCTAAGAAATTTAAAGGACAACCTGTAATCATTACAGGTTTAGGAGGAAAACAAATTCAAACTATACAAACACAAACAGAAATGAAAATAAGTAACCTCCTGAAACGATGGTACTCAGTCATGATTGTCCCCATTCATGAATACATAATAGGGACAGATATTTTGAGGAGACTGACTTTGAATCTCCTGGACAGTCGGTACCAGTTTGGAGTGAAAAATCATATCAGTATTAATACAATCCTGGCAGGAAAAGTGGAAATGCCTCCTGCACAGATTCCCACTGCCACTAAACTAGCGACCATGAAACAATATGGAATTCCAGGAGAGCATGAGGAGATATCACAGAGAATTAAAGATCTGTTTGAAACAGGAGTTTTAAAACCTATATCTACTGCCTGGAATAATCCAATGTGGCCAGTAAGGAAAGCGATGAGACCTGGCGAATGACTATAGAGAGTTAAATAAATGCACTCCACCGCTGACAGCTGCGGTGACAGATAACGTTACTCTCATCGGAAAGATATAACAACATCCAGGAACCTGGTATGCAGTAATTGATTTGGCTAATGCTTTCTTTACAGTACCCATTGCTGAGGAGCACTGGGATCAATCTGCTTTTACCTGGCAAGGCAGACAGCACACCTTTACTCGTCTGCCTCAGGGGTGGATACTCACCCCTACTATTTGTCACCAGATGGTGGCTGAGCATTTGGGCTCACTGACTTTACCAGCCACCATGCAGATAATATGTTACATTGATGATATGATGACATTATGATTCAAGGAAAAACTGAACAAGAGGTGCTGGATCAACTGGAGTTGTTAATTCAGCATATGAGAAACAAAGGATGGGAATTTAATCCTACTACAATTCAAGGACCATCCTAGACAGTAAAATGTTTAGGAATTCAGTGGCACTGTGGGCATCGGGAAGTACTACCCAAACCTCGACAGAAAACTTTAGACTTTGTAGTATCACGAAATAAGAATGAGGCGCAAAGATTTATTGAATTGTTTGGTTTTCAGAGACAACACATTCCGCATTTAGGACAAATCTTAACCCTGTTATATAATGTAATGAAGAAAAAAAAAAAAAAATTAAGTGTTGTATATGAGAATAACTAGATGGTATAGAATCTTGTTTTACAGATCCTGCATGACTTACCCATTTACTGCAACAGTCCATTTAGGAGAGGATACTCCCCATGTGACTGGATACAAAGACCGATGCGAACACTGATTGGTTTTCATGGATGGAAAAGGACACATTGACAAGGAAACTCCTGTTGACATTACTAATTTTATGTTATCATTGTAATCAGAACATGGGTTGGGGAAACAGGTTTTTACTTTTATGAGCAGAAATAGCAAACTCATTCAATGTCGGCAACTGTTGGGTGTGTGGAAGCCCAGGAGGATTTGAAGACCGGCCTTGGCTAGCCCTACCGGTACAACCTAAATGGTGGGTTAGCAATTTGAGCACAGTTCATGCTGGAATGGAATTTTGGACCAAAGATGGCGATCCTTGGTGACCTCGTTTTCCTGAAAAAGGCATTTATTGCCTAAATAGGACAAAAGAAGGGGAAGGTATACGTAGAAGCATCTGCAAATGAACTCTCTCACTAGGAATTGATTGTCCACATTATGATACATTAAAGCGTGAAGGACTGCAGAGAACCAGTAATAGCAATTCCCAGCGGGCATGGCAACATCAAAATGGAACTCTCACTTTCAAAAAGCCGGGGGGACCATGGGTTAAACGCATACTTTTCTTTCTCCTTTGTGCAACTGTTGGGTTGATTTTTATTCCATGATCGATTCCTTGTTTTATGCAATTGATTAAGCATGTTTTAAAGGGAATGCAAATGGTAGCTATGATTGATGAACAAAAATTGATAGAGGGGTGGAGGGTAATGCCTGTGCCCCTGATCTAAAATCCATAAGACAATTTTAATATCACATTTAAATTGTATAAATAAGTGAATCGTAACTAATATTGTAATATCAGACATTAATAAGAATTATTCAGGATACGAGTCTTCCATGGGTCAAAGGACCGAATGAAGTGACCGGGCCTAACAGGCCTGAGAGAGAGTCGACTCATGGATGATCCATATCCCACTGCTACGCTCAGCAGGATTGTGTTGTTTTAATTGTAACTTCTTCAGTATACACAGAGTGTGAGAAAGTATGTCCTAAGAATGGATAACAACTCTTTGGCCTGCTGTATGAAAAAAACAGAAGATAGGCAAGAGAGAAGCGTTACATCACAGCAACTCCCTTCTTTCCTCTTTTGAGCTCTGGCCAAGCTCTAGTGGGGATGGGGGGCAATGGGATAAGTGAACCCAGGTGATTCCACATTTTAGAATAATGAACGTTGTTTATTTAGCACTGTAAAAGGCTGGACCCTCTTGCAGCGATTTTGGAGACCTCACCTACGAGTGGATGCACTGCATAGGACCTCCCAATTGCCAGGACAGGCTCTCCAAATCCTCACTGCAAGCTGGGCTCCCCAGCAACTGCGGATCTGAATGATGGTAACGTATTAATAGGGCAATTGGTGATGTATCTTTCTTAATCACTATAGTTATTTTCATGTAGTAACGATTAGATGCATTGCCTTTAAATGCTATTCCTGTTAATCTGTTGATAATCACTACCAATCCTTTATTACCTTCTCTATTTGAATAAATCAAGTGAAACTTTAATTTGTGGAGTATTTTGGTATTTGAATCTTTTGTGCTGATCCTGCTCTGAGGTAAAACAGTACCCACAGTGACACTTGCTAATAATAATACTCATACATTAAGCCTCTGCTGTGTGTTTTACATACATGCACCATTCTAGCAGTTGCTCTTCTCCTACTATCTGCTCAGTAAATCCTGCTGCCTTTTTCAGCAGCTCGTTCCACAATAGTGTTCTTACTCTAACACGCACCACATGTTAATATTCCTACAGTTTGCAGGCTTTTAGGGTTTAGTTATGCCAGGGATGGAGACAAACATTTTTGGTGTACCATTTTGTCAACTAGAGAATACGCTTTTTTAAGAAGCATCTCTGATGACATTTATTACATTTACATTGCTTCTCAAATCTACACCCACCTGAAGAGCAGCAATGCAGAAGAGCCAGCAGTACCAGAAATCGTAACACTCCTGTCTTTGCACATTCAGGGAGAAGGTACTGCATGTTTCTCACTTACGTAGTCACTTCTGCAATTACTTGGTCACTTTAACTAAACAGAGAAATTCTGCATCTTCCCTTTTATCCAAGGGCTTGTTATGAAAATTCACGACTGGCCCATAGTGACTGAGGAGAGAGGCTAGGACCTGCAGTACAGAATTACAAGAGTAATCCTTTTATTCATGCACATGAGGTGTCCCATTCAAACTGGGGCACCCGGAATGTGTTTTTACACGTGGTTCTTATACCTTTCAAACATTCAGGTACAACATGATTTGCTTAATTGCTACTTAACACACACACACTACCATTTGCAAAGAAACTATATTTCTATGGTGTCATCATCCACCTGCTTCTCTATTGATCTAGACGTCTCTGAAGTCAGCTTTGCTAGTTACTTATCTATGATGCCAGACAATGGTGAGGGGGGGAGGTTCGTAGAGGTGTTAGCACCAGCATCCTAGCTCCTCTATCTCAGTTGTTCGGGGATATCCTTTATGGGCAGCTTTAAGATTCAGAGAAGCAAAGATCCCTATTTCAAGGGGGTCTGTCTTTCTCCTCCTTGTGACAAACTTTAGGTTGCTTGCTTAAGCATGACTACTCAGTGTACAGTATGAACTATGCATATATATATCTCTTAAGAAAGTTAATATGATTCCATATTATAAAGACTCACTGGTATAACACTTCAGGAATGAGATTTTCCTAATGGGCTCTCAATACCCTGGAAATGTTTCAGAAATGCTGATTACTGGTTTGGCAGCTGTGTACATTAATAGACCTCTGAAACTCACAGTTTTTGCTCAGGCCTCTGCTCACTCGCTGAGCCCTTAAGCCTTCAAAGCCAGACTTGCATTATTTTAAGGCAGCGCCCTTTCAGACAGAGGCAGGAAGCAAGAAACAGCACCCTCGGCGGAAGCACTGTCTCCCAAGACCCCCCTGCCCTCCACTGTAGGAAAAATGGCTTCACATCAGCTCCTGGCCTACCGTCTACGAGGTTGCGGGCACATCCCTCCTGAGGGGCCCGGGCCTCAGGAGGACCACAGCCACTCTCCGCGTCCCCTGCCCACGTCCAGAGCCAAACCCGCTGCTGGGCGGCGACCCCCGCTCCTCAGGGCAGCCTGCCCGAGCGCGAGAAGCCCCGCCGACGCCGGTCCCCTCGCCCCGCGCTGTCCTAACCGCTTCCAGCCCCACCCGGGGACCTCAGGGGCTGGCCGTGAGCGGGGAGAGGGGAGCGGCCAAGCCACTCCCTCACCCCCGAAGCAGCCGAGCCCCCACGGAGCCCTACATCGCGGGCCGCAAGGTCTTTCGGGACTTGTAGTTCGAACTCCGCGCCCGCACCAAAATCAGAGCCCTGCCCGCACTACAGCCCCCATGGTGCGCCGCGCGGCCCGGCCGCCCCACAGCACACAACGGAGACCCAAACAAACCTTCACCGGCATCCCCGCAGCCCGGCCCCGCAGCCCCCGTTAGGCTCGCTGCCTCCGATGCTCCCCTTACCGGCTCCAGCCGGCGAGACGGCCTCCGTCCTCGCCACGACCCCCGTCGCCGCCATGCTTGCCAACGCCGCCAGGCAACTGAGCGCCGAGCACCGATTGGCTGCCTTGCTCCGCGAGGGGGAAAATAGTCTCTCTTATTCCCGGTAGGACGGACTGTCCCGTGTGTAAAGCCGCCCGGCGGGAGTTTAACCGAAGAGTGGAAAACCCGCCCAGCGATACCGCTCCTGCAGGCACCCCCGCCCGCCCCTCCAGCCGGGGAGGCGCTGCCCGCTCCGCTCTCCTCCCGTCAGGCCCTGCGCGGGGGAGGAGAGGGGTCGGGCCCGCCCCGGCGTGCTGCGCGCGGCGCAGGGAACGCCGTTTACCCGTCATCCTCTCTTCCTTTTCCTCCCGGCCGCCGCCCGCCTCGGAGCTGCCGCCATCATGAAGTAAGGGCCTTGGCGGCTTCCCGGCGCCCCATCCGGGGCCATCCGCCACTGGGAGGCTGCCGGAGGGGCCGCGTCTTCCTCCGCCGCTACCCCGCTCTCTCCCCTAACTCTTCTCTCCCGCGCAGGGTCGAGCTGTGCAGCTTCAGCGGGTACAAGATCTACCCGGGCCACGGGCGCCGCTACGCCCGCACCGACGGCAAGGTGAGGCCGGGGGCCGGCGGGGAGGGTAGGGCGAGCCCCGCGGGGAGTCGAGAGAGGCGGGCAGCCGCGGTGGCGGGTGGCAGGGGCCAGTGGGAGCGGGGCCTGGAGAAAGGGGAGGACGGGCGGGCGGTGTTAGGGGAAGCGAAGGCCTCGCACTGGACGCGCGGCGGGGAGCTCGGTGTTGCCCGGCGTCTCCGGCTGCGCTGGGGTAGCGCCTCCCCGAAAGGCTCGTGTGGAGCGGTGTGGGAGCAGCATCGCTGTGCTTGTGTCACTGTCCCGATATCGCGATTACCGTCAGATCTGGTGCGCGGGAGAACTATCCTTGTGCTGCAGCTTGGGTTTTTGAGCCGGGTTTTGGGTTGTGTTTTGGGAAGGGTGTCTTAAAGCGTCTGGTCTAAAGTACGGGAGTGCTGTAGAAAATGCTATTTAGACGTACTGCATCTAATGCCGAGATGTGCTGAAGCAAACAACTGAATTTGCAAATAATTTGGGCACGGATCATTGGGATAAAATAGGGAGGAGAGCCCTTTCAGGCTGTCAAATCTCATACAGATGGGATTGTCATAAATATGCTATTCATATCTACAAAAGGAGGGTCTGGGGTTTGGATATCACAGTACCGTTATCTTGCTGTACAGAATCTCCTGGGAAGTAACAGCTAAGTAAACAGACTGAATCCTCAGGTGCTCTGTTGGGAATTAGCTTTATACTTTAAATTGAACTGTATAGCTAATAACAAATCAGTCTGCTAGTTCTGTCTGTTATTCTAGGCAAGAAGCTTTGTGTAACTATGCAAGCAGGAATTGGGTGGAGTGTTGGTCTCCCTGTGTTCCTTAGGCCAAGTTTTGACTCACCTACACATTCGGGAAGTGCAGTTATTTGAGGACAGACCCTTCAAAAGTATGATGCTGGATATGGCCGTTCATACTACACCTAGAACACAGTGCAGCAGTAGGTGCAAGTGGTAATTTGAGCTTTCCTCAGAAAAAAAAAAAGCTGCTTTAAAATGCCTTGTTAAGAGATCAGTTTGATCAATGGAACAAAACTCCAAAGTTTAGATTTCTTAAAATTGTCTTCTAAAATTTTAATTGTCAGAGCTGTGTAAAGAAATACAACAACATCACTGTTGAAAAACACTGAAACAAAGAATTACTTGATATGTTAATGTAAACTGTAATAATGTCTTTCATAGAAGCAAAGCTTACACAAAGTTCTTTACCTTCCCAGGTTTTTCAGTTCTTGAATGCAAAATGTGAGTCTGCATTCCTTTCCAAGAGAAACCCCCGTCAAATCAACTGGACTGTTCTGTATAGGCGTAAACACAAGAAAGGACAGTCAGTAAGTATATACCAACTAACAGCGCTCTAAAGTTTTCTACCAAAAGATGTGGTCACTGGTCTGTTAGAGTAGAGGTAACTTGAGTATGCTGGTGTTTAGCAGAAGCATGACCCATATGACCAGGATGAAGACTGGCCAATAATGGTGAAAATGTGAGTGCCTTTACATGAGTTTATATGTTGCTTTATGTTTGAAAGCTAAGCAGTTCAGCAAAAGCTTTCTGTTTTGTATTCTATTACTTGTTTGAGGGCTCACTCAGAACCACAGTAGGTTCAGTTGATTTTAACGCTTGTATGAATGGCATATCTTTTAAAAAAACAGTTTTACAGAGGTGGGTAATGCTGTTTAATATGTAGACTTTCTAAAAGTTTGGATTTGTAAACTTCCTGAATGGTGATAGCATAGAGAGCTGAAAATCTGGTGGGTCGTATTTTCAAACAGATGATTTGGGGGTTAAAGAATGAGGGAACTTTTCGCGTACCCTTCTCGAAAACTTTGGGCAAGTATTTTCAGTGCTCTTGCTTAAACTTGCACAGCAAAAGATTATTTAGAAAGGATTATATATGTGTTATAAGTCAATGTTTTTACCAGTTTGTTTGGAGAAGGAAGGTTGATGCTCGATGGCCTATACTGCTGCCCAGTATAGGGGGCACTTCCCGCTTGAAATAGCTGGGAAGTGTCTTCCTTTCAGAAGAGTCCATCAAAGTGGACTCTATCCCTCCTCCCTTTTTTTTTTTCTGGGAGTTACAGAAGGTTGAACTTCTGACATTCTTCAAAAAAATATTTTTTTTTTTTTTTTTATACCTTGCAAAGGAGAATGCATTGTTCTTTTTTAACTAATCAGGAAATCTCTTATCTCTGAAGTGAGGAGTAAAATTCTACTTCTGTGTACAGTTTTATATTAGCTTCAGTCTTAATAGCAGCTTGTTTCTATAATTGTCTTTAAAAGCCTTTTATTTAATGTCTCGTGGTATTAATTGTCTGTCTTCACCTCCTGCCATTTTAGGAAGAGGTACAGAAGAAGCGCACGCGTCGTGCTGTTAAGTTTCAGAGGGCTATCACTGGTGCATCTTTAGCTGAGATTATGGCTAAACGAAATCAGAAGCCCGAAGTTCGAAAGGCGCAGAGGGAACAAGCTATTAGGTGAGAAATTGGAGATAAATGGAGCTATCCTAGACTTTTCAAAGTTTATGAATCCTCACACAAGAGCTTAAACTCCTAGAGTTCTGTGGTTTATAAGCTTTTTTTTGTGGGTTTGTTGTTTCTTTTTAAATCAGTATATTTGGAGGCAATACTGAGCAATCTCAGCAAGAGATACTAGCAACAGAGAAGGGTCGTCTCTTGCCCTCTCCCTTTGTGAAAATATTACTTTTGTCACACACAGTTCTGCTGTCTCTGTAGTAATCTCCCTAGAGGGTACTGAATGCAGAGGATAAACCTGAAATAATGATCTTGGGAATCTTTCTTGATCTTAGGGAGTTCTTACAGTGCTGAGACAAAGAAACAGTGAATGGCAGACACAAATAACTGTTACTCTTCTTCTGTGAATTATTAACAGGGCTGCAAAAGAAGCCAAGAAGGCTAAGCAGGCAACCAAGAAAACAGCTGTTTCTGCTGCAAAGGTAGGCTGCGATAGGTGGACAGAAATCATGGAATGGAATATAATGTATATTCAACACAACATTCTGTTGCAGTGCTTAATTGGAAATTCCCATTTATGTTTGGAAGAAGCATTTGCTTATCTATTTTGATCTGGAAGCACATTGACAAAACCTTAGTAAACAAGTTAAACATACCCCAACAGCTGAATAGAATGAACCTTTTTTACAGAAGAAATAAATGTTACAGTAAAACAACTTTCTGACCATATGTCAGAGATTCTTGATAGCTAAAAACTTGTCTGGTTGTGACATCTTCACTATCTAGGAACTTGGTAACAATGCATTTATGAATTCTAGCATATATTTCATTATTGCTTATGAATTGCTATGTTGGCATCATAACATGTTGTCTTACAGTGGTATGCATGTAACAATCTGTTAACGTTATTCTAATCTGAAAGATTGTAATTCTAATCTAATTCTCATCTGATCTGATCTAAATTGCCTGATTTCTGTCAAGAATCTTAAATACACAGGGACACTTTCAGGACTTGATAAATTGCTTCTCTTTGCTCATACTTTGTTATTTCTCTACAGGCTCCTACAAAGGCAGCACCTAAGCAGAAGATTGTGAAGCCAGTCAAGGTTTCTGCTCCCCGTGTTGGTGGAAAGCGCTAACTTGCCAAACTGTTAGCTGTGCTGAATAAACATCTGACTAACTTTGATAACTTGTGCCATGTTCTCTTCAACTGTGGGAGATGTACTGAAGAAAATTAATCCTATGAAACAGCCATGTCTGCTTTTGCAGACTGAAAAACATCTTGCCATAAAGCACTTGGTTTCTTAGGGCATCTGCTGTATTAGCACATGTTTTGTAAGTCTTTAATGAGTGACCCAAGTGGCTGATATTTGAGAAGCTGTTCTTGCCTGAAGGACAAAACAGCATACAAGTACAAGTTTATTCCGTATCTATGTCAAATGGCATACAAGGATGTTTCTGAATTCAGAGATGCAAACTAAAAGTCACTTACCAGCAGTACTGCTTCACACACCTTTAAAAGGCTGATGCACTTCCTGTGTTGTGCAATGGATGTAGCAAGATCAAAAAAAAAAAAAAAGATAAAAGGAGAAATGCGTTGGGAAAAAGGAATGGATGGTTTCACGGACCACATGGCTATTATGTGCAAAGGTACAGATGCAACTCCTGGGTCAGGAAGTAACAAAACCATGTATTGCTGGAAGCTGGTGTCAGGAAAAGCACAGCTCCGAAGGTGCTGCCTTGCACTTGTTCACGAAGCTAAATGGGTTTCTTGATCCAGTATGGCCATTCTTCTGCAACTGTGGCCTAATTAGGAGCACTTGCAATACTGGTAACAGGTTGAATGAGCTTCAAATGCAGCTGATAGTCTACGTTTATGTCAAGCCCATTTAGGTTTGTATTTAACTATGAGAATGCAGATAGGTGTTCCCTTAGTAATTCCTCATGGTCCCACCCCCAGAGGGGCTGGCCATTTGTTAGTTCTTCATGTACAGTATTCATCTGTCTACTTCAGTAATTACACGGGGTAGACAGTGTGCCCCAACTTTGACGTAGTTTTGATGGACAGTAAGAGCTTCAGTAAAGCAATGTTCTCTGACTTACTAGAAGTGTAGGAGAAAATGAACCTTCTCTATTTTCTGTATCAGATATTATTTTCTCATTTTATTAATGCCACATCTTAATACCTGTTGGCTTTGAGGGCTTGCTTTGTTATCTTGCCACACTAGTCAAAAACACAGCTGTCTTTTCATAGTTTTGCTTCCTACAGTTCTTTCGGCTTCAAAAACACGGCTGTAACGGGCAGTTTGACTTACGGGTTATATTTTGAGTTCTATCATACTTTGGTTTAGGTTTACTGAAAAATAGATGGAGGTCTAGATTAAGTTTGCAAGCCATTTAAAGTAGGTCTAGCTTGATTACATTAGTGGAATTTGCACCATTATCTTCCAATTATGCTTTTTGCTCTTAAAAAAACCCTAAACCATAGGAGCTACTTATGTTTAGAATTAAATTGAAAGCTTTTAAACTGGTAAACACACTTGAAAGTGAAGCTGCCAGAAACAGGAGGGGGAAAGAGGGCAAGGAAAACTGCTTGATGTTCTAGGGAAAAGAATTTTTAATCATTTAAAACTTAAGGCTGAAAACGCCACTGAACATTACCTACGCTAGTGACAACTATATAAAATTCTGATTATATCAGTATCTTGTATCAAGCACCTGGTACACTGCATGCATGCTTGTAGAAGTTTTCAGCTAAAGAGCTTTTACAAACAATCTGCTTGAAATACCATTAATGATATATAGGGATTGATTGTCAGATATGACTAATTAGCATGTCAATATTTGTTATACTTTGAAGATTGCGGGTTTTGGCTGCCTGCTGTTACTGCAGAGGTGCATAGAAACACTTCAAGATAACTCTTGCCATTTATTCATGAATTCTGACTGACACAGTGAGACAGAGTAAGAGTAACAGCCCATCAGGTTACTCCTCTCACAAGCCTTAAGTGAGTGCAGCAGGCTGTTCACAGCAGGGCATTAACCTGATGTATCTGCACATTATTCAGCTCATAGATACAATGCAATGAGTTAACATGGAAATTAATAGATTAAAGTCGTTATGTTTGTCTAATGCAATGTAATTGATCCTCTATTAAGTATTTATGACTAAAAATGGAATACTTAGATTTTTCATAGATCCACAGAAAAATTTATGTTGAAAAGGACCTCCAGAGGTCATCTAGTCCAACCCCTTCCTCAAAGTATGTCTGTTTAGATCAGGTTGCTCAGGGCTGTCTGTACCCAGCTGAGTCTTGAACAACTCCGAAGACAGGGGTTCCACAACCTCTTAAGACAACCTGTTCCAGTATTTGACCACCACCATAGTTTTAAAAAAATGTAAAAACCTCATTTATGACTAGAATTTCCTGTATTCTAACCTATGCCTGTTGCTATGTAGCTCTGAGAAGCATTTGCCTCCAGCTTCCCTGTATCCTCTGGTGAGGTAGCTGTGGACAGCAGCAAGGCCTTCACAAAGCCTTCCGTTTTTAAGGCTGAAAAAGCCCGGCTCTCAGCCTCTCCTCATCCCTCGTGCTCTGATCCCTGACCCTCTTTGAGGCCTTCTGCTGGACTTGCTCCATCCGGTCAGTACCTTTGTATTTGGTGGGATGACCATAGTCCAGATGCCATCTTGCAAGCACTAATGATGGGAGGGGTTGCTGCTGGCGATGCTCCTGCCTGGGCACGGGCATCCTGCAGCTCCCGCGCCTCCTGTCTCTTGTTACGGGTGTACAACAAAATCAGGTCAGAACCTGGGACAAGGAAAACCAGCAGGTGACGTTCATAAGATTTTCTTTCTTTCCTTTTACAAATAAAACAGCATGCACCGAGACGTAGCTGCCGTGCCGCCCTGCCTGTGCCGGTGTGGCTGTCACCAGTTGTGCTGTTCCCGATAGGTATGCTCACACTGCAACGTGAAATCACATTTCCAATTTTCTCGTAGCTCCTACTCCTGAGGCAATTTTGAAGGGAAGGCTGCTGGTTTCGGAGTTAGGGCTGTAAAGGCATCTACTTACGAGCGTCGCCGCCTCCCAGCGCCATGGCCGTGCCTGCCGTCACAGGCTCTGCCCGGTTCTAAGATGGCCACCCCCACCCTTCCGCCCGGCCTCTCC
>JAAGAY010143941.1:0-45079 GCA_011801015.1 Ardeotis arabs | reverse complement strand
TAAAACAGAGGGTCTATTTAAGGCCTTTAAAGCCACTTAGACAATGGGGAAGAATTGTACCCTTAATATATGTGTACAATATTTCTTTTCCCTGCAGAATTACCAGATTCTGTCATGGATTATATGGGTACTGCAAAACTTTTTTTTTTTTTTAAAAGATTATGGGACAAGGTTTAAAAATTACTAGTAATTCTGGAAAAGTCAGTGTTGGAGAACCAAACCTGAGAGCTTGCCGATACCTCTTCCAAAGATTTCAAAGCAGTCAGGAGATCCACCTATAATGTGTCTCCAATTGGGATTCAGAAGTCCAAACTTGTCACCTTTCAGCCTTTGGCCTACTCTTATTTTTATAAGAAAATGCCGTAAGTATATACTTGTCCATTAATACAAAGTGAAGTCTTCTGTATTTAATAGTTTCCCACAGTAAAAAATTGTCTGCATATATTTCTACATGGGAAATACGGAGACTGAAACACTTTTCTTCTTTGTGTAACATCTTTCAAGCTACAAGTAGATTGTGACTTTTCAAAATCTGCAGATTTTCTCTGTAAACTAATGTTCCACTATCTTTTGTTGGTGTCTTTCAAATTGTATTGGCTTCCAGCTAGAAAGCTAATGGTGCTGCATCAGAATTGCACCCTTTAAAAGAACAAAAGCAGGGTACACATCTGTATTAATAGTGTAATGACACCAAATCCGTGCACATGTGGTTTAGTATTATTTACCTAAATGCTCATTCATTGGCATGTAGACAATTTCTTCAATACTTTGTCTTCATATTATGTTTTGCAACACCAGTCTGGCATCATTAGACATCCACCCGCGAGCGTTTTAAAGATTTTTCCACACAGCCGTAAAATTGCACCTTCCTCATTGAATATAAAATCAAGTACACCTGTAATAACAAAGCAGTGGAATAGTCTGCATCTCTTCCTGGATGTTTGACTGCATTGCAGTAGAGCTGTGGTGGTTTGCCTTCACAGACTCAGAGAAATTAAAGGTCGTGTCCTAATGTTACGTCTTCCTGTTTAAAAGGAATAGCTTGTAAATGTTTATCTCAACTAGAACTGAGAACGTGGTCTACGTTTGTGTTCTCCAGTTCCCATTTTGAGAAACGGTGCAGCAAAACCAGCTGCATATCCTTTCATGTCCTTGTTTTGCTGTTAAACATTTACATCTTTGATTTCAGTTCTTTGCCAGGTTTCCCCCTCCTTGCGTTTGGATTTCTGGTTGAAGCTTGCTGTAGTGCCGTCTAGATTTATAGTGGGTTACGTTGTTTTCTGCAGAAAAGAGCGAGAAAAAGAAATAAATCCAGCGCAGAAGTACTGAGAGAACTCATGTACAGCGTCATGCTGTATATAGTTTCTTTGTATTCTGCCAATATGTATTTCAGTTTAAAATGTCTTGAGGCAGGTTGGGACTATTTCTATAGAGAGAGGACCAAAGTATACAGTATATTGGCTTCCATTTTGCTGTTTTTGGACAGTCAGGGCTGCTTTCCATCTCCTACAATGTTCCAATATAACTAAATCACATATACTCTGTAATGGAGGCTTCTGAGACCTGGGGCTTCTGTAAAATGTAAAAGAGCAAAGTAGTATTTATACAGTATAATATTTTGATTTGCTAATGAGCTGTGAGGTGGGTGTTATCATGAACTACTGTGCAGCAAGAAAGGTTCCTAAAACATGCATCAACTTACTCCATCTCTGAATCGTTGTAGATAACACAGTGCTTAGTTTCTAATTAGAATTGTGTTGTGCTAATTCTCATGAGCAGTGTGTGATTGACATTCTGCATTTTAGTGGCAAGTACTAGAGCCGCTGACTTCAGGTCCGTGCTGAAGCCAGCATACAGCTGCTGAGGAAAGGAAGCCGTCTGGGGAAACTGATTAACACATGCTGATTGGTATGGCCTTGTTCTAAGGGGGAAGGAAGAAATAAGGCACATAGTCTTGAATTAGACTAATGATATTCTAGTCCTAAAAGGATTAGGAGAGAAATTATATACAGAAAAAAAAAATCCTATGCATAAGAGTTCACAAATTAGTTATTTACTTTGGATAGTCTTTTGCAGTGTTTCTTAGGAGAGGATGAACATTCTTCATCTTCCATGCCTCAGTCCCCTGTATTTAAAATACAGGCAGTTCATCCTACATCCTGTTTGCTGTACATGTGAATAGTAAGTGTAACCTTCAAGGTAAAATCTTGTGAACTGTTTCTTGATGGAACGTGCCAGAGTAGCATATGCATTTTACATTTTACAATTATTTCTGAGTATTTTTTGCTAGCATGTTTTCTTTGTGGCCATCTCAAGCCAGTGTTTTTGGTAGTGCGGTTCCCTTGTGGGAATAAAAATAGCAGTATGGATTTGATATAGGCAGTCTCGTTGAACTAGATTAGGTTATTGTAAGGTACATCTGCTAACTTAAACTCTCCAGTCCAGTCCGAATCCCTTCGGTCAGATTCTAAATGTTAGGTTTTGCTTTTTCAAATCATCATCAGAATTGCATTCAGCACTAATAAAGACTCTGCCTGCGGCTCTTGGATGTTATTCATGTAGCATTTGAGTTTTTCACAGCCTTACTAATTTCAACCATTGAAAGTACCTGGTGAGGTAGAGCAGTACTGTTATTCTGTTTTATGGACTGGAGACAAATGGCCACGGTTAGGTCCCTTGTATGTGTTGTATTACCGGCCAGGGGCTGGCGAAGAAGTGGCATTTTCTCAGGATGATCAAGCTGTGACTTGCTGCAAATCCCATCTGCCCTCTCTGCGTGCAGTGTTAGAGGCCCTTCCTGGAACAAGCTCCTCGGGTGATTTATCTGCCTGAGGTTGCTGGTACAGGATCACTGGAAAGGCAGATGGGACACATGATAGCAGACTTGGACTAGTTGCATTTGGCAGAGAACAGATCTACAGAGTATGATAGTCACTTTATGGGTCAGAATTTTTATTTAAATAGTGTTCCTTGTGGATTTCATCACCCAGTCTAGTGTAAGTATCAGTTGTACTGTGCAGCTGTTGGATTTTCAGAATTGCTAGGTGTGCACTAGAGGCTGCAAAGGGTGTGTTTGTACGAATCATGAAACAAATAAAGGTATTTGCTTTTGTCTGTGTGCTTCGGCCTGCCAGTAATATTTTTTTGCAGGCAGTGTAAATAAAGGTCTAATTTTGCTTCATCAGTTGACGTTAAGATGATTTAAGCTAGACTTGAAAGCCTCATCAATATCCTGGGTAATAAAAATTAATCATGAAGTAAGATAAAATTTGTCCTCTGCTTGAAAAAGGAAGATGTAGGGTAACCCAAACCTCCCATTTACTTCCCCTCTGACCCCGTTTATTCTTCGTCTCTCTCAGCAAAAACAAAAAGAAGGCTGTGGACCCTGTGAGAGCATTAGGAAACCTGAAAAAAAATTATATGGCATAACCACTTACTTGGCCCAACTGTGGTCAACATGGTTTAACTGTATGAAATTGCAAATTGCTCATGCTTTGTAATACTGAGTGAAGATCTGCTGCTGCTTCCTTTGAAGATGAAACTTGTCTTGGACTTCACAGGCAGGGGAGTCAGGCTTGCTACAGATCCATAGTGTAGATTAGGTCATTTGCTTATATTTCAGTTACGATGTTTTTTCCAGTTTCTCTCCCACCGCTGTTCTGTTAAAGTAGTGCAGCTGGCTGGAGGGCCGTAGGCATTGAAAGGGCTGGGGCATTAAAAATAGAAGCTTTGGGTCCTTTTTCATAGTCAAACAAATTTTTATATCCCAAGTGAAGTATTTTATGCTGCCCAAGGAAAAGGATATTGTTTGCTGCACTTTAAAATAACACAAAAGCCATTCCAGTTCTCCTTGAAGCCAGTGGCAAAATTCCACTTGCTTTCAATGGGAATTTGCAAAAGACCCATGATGCAATTTCTGTCAGAGTAGAAGCAAGCTGCGAGTACATAGTACCATGCAAATGTAAAATGCGTACATTCACTTCTGGTTTTAGTATAACTAATTCTTTGTTTATTTTCTTCAGGGAATATGGACGTGGTTGGTCACTGAAAATAGCTGTAACAGGGATCGCTCAAAGATCCCTATTCCTGCAGACAGTTGAAGGGGTGGCCCGCAAAACAAGAATTTGCTGTTTGTAGAAAAATAGCCTTATGGCTGCATAGGACATTGCAGTCAGGACTCACTGTTAAAGCATTTGCCCTGCTTGTTCAGCAGAACGTGAATGCAAAAGAGGAGCAATTGTGAACATTAGGAAGAAGCAGTCACATAATGTCTATTCTAGTTACCACCATGTCTTAAAATAGAAGGACAATGAAACTTTACAGATAGTGATATATGATTGCTATCAACTTGATGCCGTATCATTTGCATGTTTCAGAGAGAAACTGCTCTGATTTTGGAGGAAGAATCCCATAAACCTGTTACTCAAGCACTTCAGTGTCATCCTGAGAAAGACAAGAAGTGTGTGACTGCATTCCTACCTGCTAGTATTTTGTTTGAGTTTGTATTAGAACATAGGGAAGAAATAATCACCTTCTTTTCCTGGATATTTCCTTCAATTTGAAAGGTGAAGTGTCAGCTACTGTTTGAATGTGTGATAATCACCAATAAATCTCTAAATATTTGCATTAATAAACTGAAGTATTCTGAATAAGTCTTGTGCAAAGCAGAAACTGAAATGTAAGAACTTCAAGGAAGATGTCTCTTAAAAGTGAGTTTTCCCTTGGGCTTCCTTACCACAAGGTAGCAGGAGTTTGGCCGCACCAGAGGCTGTTCTTTGTGCACCTACTGCTCACTGTGCCTGAGCAATCGTGTACAGGGGAACCCAGCAGTGAACCTTCGGCATCACTGGGGCTTGTATGAAGTGAAAAGCGCGTAGATAAATGTACTTTCTGGATACCCACATCAGCAGTGTAGCAGGAAAAAGAAATTTCTCATGTTCTCTCCATGTGAGATCGTCCTTAAAATTCCCCAGAACAATGAGGCTTCTCTGCACCCGCGAAGAGCCCTAGGGCCTTGTCAGGCGTTCTTGCACTTCTCAGCTTGTTCTGCTGCACCTTGATAGAGATAAGGCTAATTATTAGATCCTCAGCTTTAGACTCCCTGCAGTTACTTGGTGCATAGAGTCCTCTTTATCTATCTTTTTCCACTCCAGCCTTACGGTTTACTTTAGTGAGATTATATACTTGCTGCTAATGGCAGAATTTGGCTACTGGGAAAGGACATGGTTTTGAACGTCATGGGATGTTACTGATGTGTAAATCTTCTGATCTCTTCCAAATAGTGGTCACTCCATTACTTTCCACAATATACCTTGCCTTAAGATTGGAAGATAATTAGTAGGTTTCGGTAGTCAGCTTCAGGAATCTTCAAAGGGACCCAAAATCTTCAGAAATTACTGTTAGGGAAGATTGTGTCTTCTAAAATCACGATGTCCCAAGTTTTGAAAATTTCAGGCTTGCATCAATATTCATGAGAGATTCAAGCTCAGCGATATTTAATGAAAGAATACCTTTATGGAAAGTACTTTACATGCACAGTAGATGCATTTCAGAATTCATTTGAAATGTTTGCATAGGTTCTGCTGTTACCAGAGAGGCAAGGCTTTGCGAACAGCAGCATTTGAAACTGGGAACTAATGTGTCAGTCTGCTGCTGCTGGAACTGGATTGGAATTAGACCTATATGCTGCTGTGTGTCCTTTGACCGCGTAACACATCAGTCTGCTGTGTGCTGTAGTGGATATCGAATGATAAGGAGAGGTAGAGACCTGAAGAGGCAGGGGGTAGTGGAGCCTGGGACTTGGGCCTGTTGTGGTAGTGTCTGGTTGGTAGGGCTGCTTATCTTCAATGACCACTAACTCTCATCCAGATGTTTTTTCAAAGTAGGAGATACTCAGTATTTAGAAGTAATTATAATGCAATCACTTGCAGCAGATATGAGAGTAAGGAGTGTTAAAACTCAGATCATATGGATTGTTATTTTTTAAGATAAATATGAACCTTAAATTGAGAAAGCACATTAACAGTAACAGCTGATGTAGGTAAATTGGCACAAGCAGACTAGAAACAATTATGATATGCACATGATGACTGGACTAGCCAGGTAACCTCCAGCGAGAGAGTGTTTCAGTCCTGCACCAGATATGTCTGCTGTGCATTCCGTACCACAGCCTAGCAGGATTTGGAAGAGGCAGTGAGAAGGAGAATGCATCTTATCTGATGTTCAGAGTTTTATTTTGAGGAGGCCCATATCCAAGTTGCTTCAGCCGGAGGAAGGCTCTCAGTGGCCTGAGATCTAAGGATATTAGAGGAGAAGGCATGTTTTTGTTTGGGTTTTTGAAATATAAGACGAGTCAAGGAAAACGCAGAAGAAGAACTGAGGTATACTTTGGACATTCTGTAACGTTTTCATTCTCATCCAGATCTATGTGAAGTTGCAATATTTGTGCATGTGTGTTGATTTATCTTAATGATGTCAGTGAACTGACTCTTTCACAAAAACAGAACAAACATTTTCTTACTGACCTGCAATGAAAAAGCTTTTCTGGTGTTTATTCTGATGAATTTAAAAATATTTCACAGAGATTTTTACATGTGCAACAACCAAATATTCTGCTTGTATGAACTGGCACAGCATCACTCTACTCAATGCAATTTATAAACTTATGCCAGTTTATATGGCAGATTATTTGACCTCAGTGTGCAACAAATGATTTGTTTCTCATTCTCTAGGTTCCTGAGTAACCGAGAGAGGAAAAGTTTTCATTAGGTTTTGAGTGTAGTTTTGCTGTATACTCTGGGTGAGTAGTCCCAAGCCAGTGAGGTGTCAGTATATCATAACGGAGATGTTGTACTCAGACTAATATGCTCTTCTGGTTCAACTGAAGAAGGAGAGAAGGAGAGGGATTGACAAAGAAGCCACTAAATCCAGCAAAGTGTCAAGTACTGCCAATAGTCTTGAGCGCAGCTCAGTTCAAAAAGTTCAAAACTACTGCTTAAAGGAACAGTGCAAATATTTTCTGTCCTTTTCTGTGAAATGACGTGGTTTGTTTACTGTTTCTTGTTTATCTGCTCTTCATGATATGTCACATTTATCAGTAAAATAGACTGTAGAGAGTAACAGTACTTAAATGTTTATTTTACGATGCTTTGGCTTTTGCTGTGTTTATTCTGCGTTTTCAGACTAAATTCATACTCAGATAGCTTTTTTTCTTCTGTTACAGTGTGTCTGTCTCAGACTGCCCCTAAAAAGATGAAGTAGTAATCTGGCAAAATGAAGACATTCGAGACTAATCTTCAAGATGTTCAGGTATTTGTAATTTTGTTATATATACCAGTAACTGGTGCACAGCGTGGCGGGTGTTCTGCAGTTCACGCGCTTGAAGGAAGATGTTCTTGTTAGCTCTTGCAAGATTGTCATAAAATAAATGAAAAAGTCACAAGAAGGATTAAAGCTGTTTAGTCAGAATGCCACCACGCAACTTAAAGATGAAGCTAGGGTTGAAGAGGTAATGTATCCGAGTTGCAGCTCAAAGTTCAACACACATTAATGCTTCTGGATGTTCCATCCCAGCTGTTAGCTAAGTCAGATTTTACCATCTGTTACTACTCAGAGCATTGATGGCCATCTGAGGAATGGTGCGGAAAGCAGATTCTCTGGAACCACTGGAGCAAAGTGAACGGCCTGTCCTCCACTAATGGGCTAAGGCACACTATGAAACGCCCACTGACCTCAGGGATTAGATCCTGGGAACTATGTAAGCCCTAGGTTATACTTACAGTGAGGATGAAATTCATTTTGGTTCCTAGAGATGACAGAAGGTCCTGTGTACTTCTTGCCAGCCCTCAAGGATGTCAGTGAGATTTAAATAGTGTATATGTCCTGTATACAGTTGAAAGGAAATAAGGCATTTGCAGTTCTTCCCAGTGCAGAAATGGGACTTTCTAGTCGGATAGCAAGGGCAATCTAGAGGAAGGTTGTAAATTTCTAGATTACAGGAAAATACATTTTTGTTTTACGAGTACATACAGGGAAAAGTAGTACAAGTCTGGTGTAGTCCATGTTATGCATGTCTGAAGCAAGGAGAACAATTGTGTGATTACTTTTCAGAGCACTTTATGAGCAGGTGATGACAGACGTGCTATAGATGTGCAAACTAATAAGATAATAGCAACAAGTAATTACATACGTTTTTGTATTTGATAATAGTGTGGAGATATTGACTGTACCCAGCTAGGTCCCTTTCTAGGTGATTAATTCACTGAGGCAAATGGGATTGCTAACAGGTGTAAAGGTAAGAGTTGTGTTTGCAGAAGTCATCAATACAAAGTGCATTCAGAGAAACTATTTTACTTGTATAATCATTACAATCTTACATTATCTCATTACAGTCACTAAATTGTGATAATTAATGTTGCAAACTGTTGTTTATAATTAAATATTTTAAACAAAACCACAAAAGCAGAGATACTTCTTAAGGGTATATATTTAACAGTTATGTCACTAATACGTAAAAAATCACTCTTGTTAAGTGTTATACCATATGTGACAGTCTGAAAAGCAAATATGAGTAAACAGCAAAGTCACTCAATGTTTTTTTTAATTCCTGAACTACACACTGTATAATCTTCCAGGTATTTATTCAAGTTCGTGTTTTATTATGTGTGCATTCCCGTGGTTTTGGCAGTGTGTTCGTAGGCAGCATTGATGCACTTTTTTGAATTTTGCTACCAAACTGCTTCTTTGACTTCATGCAGTTTGCTTCATCTGAGAGAGCCTCAGATAACTCATATGCAAATTTGATATTAAATCACAGAGGACCAGGTTTTGCCACATGTAATACAGATGTAACACATGGGACCAGTGGGTAATGATGTAGCATTAGTAGTACTTCTCATTTCACTGTTTTGTCTTCACTGGCTGGTTTTTTTGTGACATTGATCCTCCAATGCAAGTAGTTGCTAGCAGCAGCATGGCAAAATGTAATGTCAGTGCTGAAAACTCTTGTTCTCTTACAGGTGTTTTTGAACCTTGAGTGAGATGATTGGCTTTCAGAAACATCCTCAGTCTCTCTTTGGAGCTACAGATTTCTCTGTAGGAACAGGAAACTGCTGTCAGAGCCTCCTAATGTAGATTTAGGAAGGGTTTCTCTTCAACTTTGAAGAGTGATACTATTTTCCTGTAATAAGATTAATTGTATCTAAATAATTTTAACTTTTAAACCTTTTGAAAACAAGTACACTTGAGATTTAAAAGTGTTTAACTACTCAGTTATGCAGCTCTTTCAGAAGAGTTAACACTAAGACAGAAGAAATGAGCCTTACACAAATTTTATGGACAATAGATAGGAAGAATAGTGCCTGAGAACATTATGTAACCTGAAATTAAGCCCTAGTTCTGTACCCAAAGATGGTGGTCAAATCAAACATCTAGTAATTTAGATGTGAATTACCGACCTTATTTAATGTTCTAAAAACTCTTAGTTATGGGGAAAATAGGCTTAACTTCAGATTTTGGGCTGTGATCATCCCAGTGCTTCTAATTCCCTCAAAATAAGAAAAATCTGAAAGTCAGATTTCCCTCTCAGAAATTTGCAACTATATATGATTTGAATAACTGTAAGTAATGAGCTACTTTAGAAAGGAAGATTTTTTTTTTTCCTTCTTTGGGGAAAAAAATTACACTTAATACTCGTTACAAACCTTTCATGTTTCTAACACTACCTTGATACACTATTTTCTAAATAAATTGCAATTATAACAAAGCTACTTACAAGTGTTGCTGTATTCAAGAGATGTAGATTTTAATTCATTTTGGTTTTCACAGAAAGAGTACTTCTATTTCACAAATTTTCTGTAATTTTGGGACCTGAAAAACTTGAAATCAGTATATTATCACAGTATTTCTAGAAGATGATGGCATTTTAAAAGGAACTTTTCATTATTGGAAAACTTCGCAAAACTCTCAAATCCCTAGTCCTTCCCATTCCAAAACACTCTGCATTGAGGACAGGAAGAATTAGTATCAAAATACTAACGGAGAATGTGATATGGGATTATTCTAGTTAATTGTGTTAACCACTTCTTTCATTCCTGTTTACTGCATCTTGTAACCAAGGCAGTGGTTTCAGAAAGTGCAGGAGTATTGGTTACTTTTTTTGAACATTGATTCTGCGTTGAATGGTGACAGTGATGTCTGGCTGCTGTTAAGTTGATGGTGATGTTTGGATGCCTTTGTTTCAAAATGACAGCTTTACATCTATTATACAGCCCAGGCATGAACAGTTCCTACTGCAAAATGAAGACTAGGTAGCAGTGGTTAGTTTAATGTCAGCTGTAAAATCTACATGCAATGGAGGCACTGAGGAGGAAGAAAATAAAAAATTAAGAAATTATGATGATTTAGTTGACAGCCTTCATCTTGGAAGTTCCTGAACTTGTGATCTGAAAGTTTGTTTTCCTTGATAATGTTCAAAAACAGGAATTGATTTTTTTTTTTCCTTTTTCCAGTTTTTTTTTTTTTCCTGGAGGCAGGGCATTCATTGGACCTAAGTTGCAGATATTGAACAGTAATGTGGGGAGGGAAGAAGGTTTCAGATGTGAATTAAGCCTGAGTTACAGTGACTCATAACTGACAACAAAACACCCAAGAAGAGACCTGAGACAGGATGAGATGAAATGAGACAAGCCATGAAAGAAGGGGCAGATTTATGAGTTATCGACCTACAGATGGAATGTGAAGATATATGAGTGGAAAATGAGATCATCACGAAGAAGTATGCTAAGGGAGAAAGAGGGAGTTCATAGGACAGATCCCAGTAGCCTCTTGCAGATAGTGGGAGGGTTCATTTAAGCCACAGGAAAGTTAGTATTGAAAATGATACAAAGATGGGTTAGATCCCAAACCTCAGAGGGGCTTGATTTTTCTCTCACTGCACTTCAAAAACCAAAGAAACCATGGTTAGGATGACCCTGTGCCTCCAACAGTACGTGGGGACCGTGCACCTTGATGGTAATCCCATCTAGCTAAAACTGCATAAACATGCTTTCAATTTTGATAATGCAAGGCAATTTTCAGCATTTTAAGGAAGCTGCTGCATTGCTTAGAATAAAGACAGGAGGCAAAATTCTAGCCTTCAATCTAAACAATGCAGTGGTTTTCTTAAAACGTTAAAATTTGCCTTTCATTCCTGAAACTGAAAGCATGTTTCCAAGTAACTACGTCCTTTGTGCTACACTGGAGCCAAAGCATTTCTTATGGATTATAAGTGGTGGAATTGATTGCCAAGTCTATTTGAATGAAATTTCAGTTGGCACAATTATAATCCATTTCAAGATTCAGCATCTTAAAATTTCCACCTAAAAGATGAAAATAAATACTTGGCTGCTCATGCAGTATTAAATGGCACATACAGATCTTTGAAGTTTCTGTATTACTTTAGTCCCGTCCCCCGCCCCTTATCTACTTTTGTTCTCATATCCTGTAAGGAGTGATTAGGAGAATCTGTTCAGAGAAGTGCACAGAAGTCTGGTATTTAGCTGAATCTGCAGAATCAGTTGGCAGTCTCATGAGAAAAGCTTTTCTGATGGAATTTCTTCTTACATCTGATTCTGATAGGAATAGGTGGGAACTGGGAAGAGGCAAGAGTTTTTCTCACAGATTCAATCGTTTTTACTCTGTTTCTTAGATAAGAATACTAGGGGACATCTGTGCTGCTGGTCAAATTGAATGAAAAGTCATTAAACTTAGTAATTGATGGGTAGAACTTGAGGTAATCAATAAAGCAATTTTGATTTTGTTGAATGTCATTAACTTTTTGTTTGAAATTAATTTTGAATATAAAAATGAATTACATTAAAAATCATGAAACCTCTATTATTCTAAAACTATATCTGGAGCTATTTAGTTTTGGGTGGAACTGAAAAAAATGGATAGGTTTTTTCCTTCAAACAGGAAAACTAAAAAATACTGAAACACTTTTGCTCAATGTGAGCCAGTGAGGCTGAAACAGGATTTTGTTAAGCCTCAGTCAGTAATATTTTGCATTTTGTTTTAACTATTGCTGATCATTCACTCAACAGCAGTGTTCAAGGGGTAGGAGTTCCCTTTAGGAAGGGCTGGAACATCTGAGCCTAAGAATGAGCATGTGAGCTTGGTCCCAGGACTCATCCAGCAGCGGGTGGATTGTCCAGCCGCTCGGACTGTCACCTGTCCTCAGCACTGGCCAAAACCAAATGCCTAAGGAAGTCTGTAAGAACAAGGAAATTGTATATCAGGTTTCTACTAAGTAATCCCTTGGTGTTCAGCCATCTCAGAGATGTATGCAGCCAGACATAGTTTCTTTCTATTTCATAACCACAGTGGATTTCTGTTCTGTAAACTCGCACGATCTCCCTCTGAGCCCTGCAACCTCCGAGCATCCATGTTACTCTGTCGCAAGGAGTCCCACAGCTTAACACGTGTATTATGAAGAGCCGCTTCCTTTTTGTTTGTTTTGAAACTGCCTCCTGCTACTTCAAGATGGAAGGATGCTTTATGGAATCTGACAGCAAAGCCAGTAAAGGATTATTGAGATTATATTTTCGAAATGTGATTCATTTTTAGGACTTAGATAAGTGTGGTAGATAGACACAGTTAAGTAACCCAGGACAGGATAGCCTTGTAAATGAAATAACTACTAACCTAAAAAGTCTGTACTTCAAGACAAATTATGTCCTAGCAGCTCTATCAATTATAAGCATGGGAATATTTGGTAACAGCAAAAAAACTCATGATAAGTTCCAGTTAAAGGAAACATTTAAGCACATGTTTGACTCCACTGCCTTGTTTCAGACTAAGTATATGGTAGGGTACTTTGCTGAGTCTGGGACTTATTCTTGAGGTGCCTCTCTTTTTCTAAAATCTAATACTTCTGGAACAGGTTGGGTATTTTAAAAAATATTTGCTTGATAAACGCCATATGCTTTTGCCTTTGCTATCATTTGATTTGTATTGGATAGCCTTCATTTTGTGTAGAGCACTGATCTTAATTGGGATCTCATTGAGCTAAACGCGTTCCACGATTTTCAGCTTTCCAGTGATAATGGTAGAGAAAAGCAGGAAGAAGAGAGGAAAAGTGGTGAGCAACCCTGGCAATTAAGGAAGATAGGAAAAACAGAAATCATCAGTCTGTTAAATATTGAGACACCACATCTCCTTAGAATGGGATAATAAATGCTTAAATACTACTTAAATAGACAAATACGCAGTCACCCTTTTGTAGCATCTTCTGTTAAATAAAAAGAGCTCTTTCCTGCGTTTGTAAAACACATTAAGAGCTTCAAATGGAAAGCAATGGAAAGAGCAAAGTATGAAAATTACAATTTAATCACCCAATTTTGCAGACTGCTAAGATTACTCCTGCAAAACCAAACGACCAGCCGAAAAAACATACAAAATCATGATAGTGAGAGACTGATTTTAACTAAATCACCATAGAGTCTTGCTGCCTGTGGGAGTTTTTCTTTACTAGATTTCATTTTGAGAAGATTTCTTAATTCAAACAGACTTTGCACATTTTAGTCCACTGAAACTCAGCTGTCTTAAATGTCAGATCTTCTTTTTCACAAATTATTGTAGTAAATATAATGTATGATATTACATAACATAACAGTGGTATTCTTAAATGAATCTTACAGTAGAGTTCCAGGTTAAAATTCGAGACAAGCTGTGTATAGTACAGTATTTGATCATGTATATCCTGAATGCCTTTTATGCAAAGATAAAGCTTGGGAGAAGACAAATACCTTTTTTTTTTTTTTTTTCCCCCTCCCCTTTTCATTTCACGTACTGGGGCACTGAAAGATTAGGGCCAGAATGTCAGAAATTGTGAAGTCCTGTTTTGACAGCAGAACAAAAGGCTGGGCTTCCAAAATGCTGACCTCTGTTGGCCCTGAGCTATTCCAATATCTGATCATAAGAGCTGGAGGAGGAACAAGTTGGTGCTGAGCTTGCTTGAAAATCTGACATCAGTGGTTGGCTTTTAGCACTGGAAAATAGAGAAGCTGATTTGAAAATTTGTTTCAGTGCAGGAAATAAACCTGAATGCTCAAGCTTAATCCAGTGTTTTAAACAAAACAAGTTTCTGGGTTTTGGTAGTTTTTTTTTTTTAAGAGGCCAACAGTAAAGGGGAAAGAAACAGAAGGAATAAAAAGCCATCATAATGTTGGAGAGGAAGAGAGGCAACAGGAGAGGAGGTGTAAGAAAATGCCATGGAAAGTACATTGCTGGCAGAGAAAGATGGAACCCATCAAAAGAAATGTCAAAAGTAGCTTGAGATGCCAAAAGAGGTAAAAAAACAGGAATCGTTATTCCCACAATGTGTTCCTGTCGAGCAGAAGCCAGAAAGAAACTGTGAGGATCAATACATTCAGAAAATGATACTGCCCATCAAGGCATCGTAAAAGGACACCATAAAACCCACCATTATGAGATTGTTGTGGGCTGGCAATTACCAGCTTTGCTGCATTAGGAAGATCGCCAGTAGCTGTATTTTTCAGATAAGGTAGGAGATTAGTTTATTTCTAAATTGAATTGGCTGAATACTGTATATTCAAAATAAATGCATCCTAAGCACAAAATCTCAAATATAAACTTCTAAAATCAGTGACTTTATGCGTCTTCCAGAGAGCATATGTGTCTTGTGTATACTCAAGGTTTGTACTGATACAGTAGAAGTATCTTAATGCAGAATACTTAAGTAATTTTGTCTGTTCATTTTCTTTCTTGAAGCTGTTTGCTGCATTTCAGACAGGTTAAAATGGAGTGTTTTTCTGACTCTTGGGACTGACATTCAGCTTTCCTATTATGTCTTATTAAAGGCTCTGTCAAGTTTGAAAATCAGTAATGTTAAAATAAAAACAGTGTCTAGAGAGAGAGGCACACTATGCTGTAGTTTTTCAGGCTGTTAATAAGTGGAGTGGGAGGGAAGACAGGGTTCACTACAGGACTGAAGACTACTTTAGTCCCTTCTTTAACTAAAAAAGGGAAAAAGGTGTTTATTTTTTAGAGAACAGCCTGTATTTGTGTGTACTCAAAACACTGATTGATTTGCTGACATTATTGACAGACATGGCATGCATTTCAAGTCCTTGAACAACAATTTGCAGTAATTCTGTTTTCCTTTGTGTAGATAATTAAGCCACACAACAGCTGTCTGGCAAACATCAGCGCTCTACTACCTGGTCCCAGGAGGGCAGAGGCAAGGCGGGAGTGATTTGACCAAGTGACTACAGTTACTGGATGGCAGAACTGGGGTGAGAATCAAATCTTACCAACGTCTTTATGATTAAGTGATGTACGTTAGAGCTGAGGAGGATGGACTCGTAGTGGTTATACTTAAACAACTTGTACAGTGTGCTATGCAAATGCAGAAGACAAAGCAATTTTATGTGTAGAGAAAAAAGATATAGCTGTGCTAAACACTCTACAAACACAGAATAGGAGGATTTGTCATCTTGGCACTGCTCAGTCTATCTAAAAGAGATGGAAGTCTCCTGTAAATTTCTTTTAAACCGTGAAACAAGGTAAGCTCTGTCCCAGCTGAGCAAGATTTAAGCACGTCTCGATTTTCTTCTTAAATCAAGACCACATATTAGTTAAAGAGGAAACCTTTCAGTGATAGGTGTACTTTAATGCCATTTCTCAAAATATGATGTACATTGCGTTATTTCACAGAATTGTTTAAGTTGAAGTACAAGCTTCCTAAAACCTCAGATGGTTTGTACAGTATCCTCCTTCTCTATAAATAAATGATATATGACCTTTGTACTCTAGAAGCCTAGTAAAGACCCTGGCAGGACATCACACAACCTCTTAATATAACTTCCCAGCTATTTGTGGAACTCTGCCTCCGTGTCACTGAGAAAGAGTTGGAGGCTGACAGTTCAGATTTTGTATCCTCCTTCCGGAGGCCATTTCAATCATACAGCCAGTTATGTGTCTTACTGTGCATTTATAGCTTAAGGAATCATTTGCAGTTGTAAATGGTCCTGGGCACGGTGAAGATGGACATAGAGTGCAGGCAAAGGTACAGCTCTGTTATTGCTTTAAGGTACTGAAATGAGATGTATGTTTACTAGGTTTCTGTTTCAGTAAAAACTATTAAAGTAATAAATGTGATTATGTGCAATTCAGTAAAGCTGCAATTTAGAATGTTAAAATATTTATATGAACTCTCAAATACTATCCTACGTAGGTGTTATATTAAAATTGCATACTAAAACAAAATAGAAATTTCACTTCCCTACTTAATGTCAGTTAGTTCATTTTGATTACTGAAAATATTTATCATTTATTTTACAGTTTTCTGATTTCTCTCTGCTTAGATAAATAAACTTTAAAGTTCAATGAGTTTAAACTTAAAACCTTCAATACTTAAACTTCTTTCTGCTTTGGTAATTGAAAAAAAAATGTTCATCCATGTTGCACTATTCTGGATTAACATATTAATATTGGAAGAAAATGTGCATCTAACTGTAGAAGGCTTTCTTTTTCTTTTTTTTTTTTTTTTTTTTTTTTTTTTTTTTTTTTGTTGAGTGTCAGGGCTCAAATAAGATGTTTAGCCTGGTAGTAAGAAGTGAGCAAACCTGAGCATCTTACCACATGTGCTCGTTGATTAGCTTTTGTGTAAAGGAGTGGTTTTCAGGCTTTACAGGACTGCTAAACAAATTGCAAAAGAAAGGTGGATATTTAGGTCCCCTTGGGTCTTTAGAAAGATTGTGTTTCTGTGCAGCGTGTATGAATGTGCTTTCTGAGCCACTCGCCATAGAGTTCATGTTTGTGTCCTTCTTGGGCCACCCAGCATTGGTTGTGAGCTGTAGGTCTCACGCCACCCAGCTTTTTAAGCTGAGTGCTGGTAATCTGCAGCCTCTGAGAGAAGCAGAGGCAAAGAGGATGTGGTTTTCTAGGCTCTTACATACAGACTAGCATGTAGGCCGCCATAGCTGGCTTTTCTTGCTGATGGAAGTGGAAACTGGATTTGAGCGACAGGTACACTCATTGCAAGAGTGTTTGTTTTTCTCTTAACTAGGCTTCCGTGGTGTTTTGTTGACTGGTCAGCGTAGGCTTCTCTCAGATGTGGAGAACCCCTCACATGCATGATTTTAGTCATATGCCTAACCTTCTCAGGTCGTTCATGTGTTGTGTTACTGTTGAAAAGTGCAAAGAGCATTGAATTTTGTCACATGCATTCTACTTGTTCAGAGCAGGAGTACAATTCAGAAGCAGAGATGAGAATACAAGTTCTGTGTGCATTGCACTACTCCAGTGACACTTGCTGACATAATATTCGTTAGAGTGTTTGTGGTAAAGCATCCATTTAGTTCAGTGTAGGATTCTGGAAAATCCAGCAATATTTCAGGTGAAAGCTAGTGTATACCACTAGCTAGTAAAAAGCAAATACGGTGATCTTGTTCTAAACTGAGTTTTTCCAGATTTTAGGCAGAATTTGTGTTTTTTAAGGTTATGCTTGCGTGAGTGGTACACATTAGGTGGTGCATCATTTAGTTTACGTATTTCATCTACATCCTTGGAGCTAAATACAGGTCTGTTAGTATCTGTTAAGTGTCTACTTCAAGGATATTTTTATCAATGATTAAACAAAGAAAATGGAAATTAAAGACTTCCTTTTAGACTTTGCAGCTCTTCCATTGTTTTGCTGTTGAATTAATGAATGCTCAGTGCAAAACTGCAGCTGAAAAATTAGATACCAATGAAAGGGAAACTTAAATATGTTTTATGGATAGTTTGTTTTTCTTGCTTCCTTGTTATTACCCAAACACTGTGTTTTTGAGAGAGTGAGAGGAAGTTCTAAGGGCAAGTCTCCGAACCGGGACAGAGACTTGGTTTAGTCACCGGTCTTCACACAAATTGACTTCTCTTGCCTTTCCTCCTTCCCCGCTGCTGGAGCTAAAAATGGTTTGCAGCATTTTGGAGTCCCAGAGCTTGTGGCCTCGGTTAGGTGGGTATATTCTGTGAGAATTAATTGTACTGGTGGAATTCAGAGTTGATAAATGCTACTATTATTTTACAATTATATATTAAATGTTACCTGTATTACCCTCTCAGGACAACACACTGCACTTCCAGGGAAGAAACATATAACATGACATGAAGAAAATGAGAACATATTTAAATATAATGTCTCCAGGATAGTCTAGGGAGAGATTAAACTGGAATTCAGCTGAAGTCTTTTGTAGGTACATGCACTAGTGAAGAATTAACAAAATGGGAGAGCTAAAGGGATATGCTTAGCTTGCCATTTTTCCTCCAGCTGGTAAAATTTGGTATATCATTTCTAATATAACGTCTTTTGAGTATTGTGCCCTGTTTTGGTCTGCTTTTAGTTTCTTTGACAAAGTAATTCCAAGGCTTCTTTTATTTTCCTGCTGTTGTTGGACAAGGTTTCTTTTGAGCAATGTCTAACTGGTTGACTTATGATAGGAAAAAGTGCTGTGAAATACAGTATATAAATAAACAAAACCAGAAAGGTTTTTTATGTGTTTGTTCCCTGCTAACTTCTTTCTGTGGTGATAATCTCAGTGATTATTTATAACTGTATGAAAACAGTGTCTATCTGCATGAATACCGAGAAGACACACCTGATTTTATTGTGCATATGAAGAAAGGGAACTACATGAAATATTTTTCGTTCCTCTTGTTAATTCTTTTTTGAAATCCATTGAGCATTGTTATGCTTTTGCTGGTAATGCACAGACAAAAGAGTAGACTGTCAGCCAAAGACAATTCCTTAATTCATATTTCAGAGGATAAAAACGTAGAACATACTATTTTATGGATATATATGTGCACAAGATAAATGTACATTGGTTATAATGGATAGTAACACAGTAAAACTCTGGATAGAGTGAAACAGAAAGAAATCCCTAGTGGCATTGCAATACATAGATTTTGGTTACCGTTAGAGAAAACCTGTTTAATCTGTTAAATTAGCGCTTGTTGTTTGTAGGCATACAAAATACGATATAAATGCTGGTGCTGCCTTTTCTCAGGGAGGCAAGAAGTTCTGGTACTTAATGTGCTGTAGGACACACATGGCATGTGAAGGAGATAACCAGAACATTGCTGGCTTTGAGAGTTTGGAGCAAAGGCCAAGCATTTTATGTGCAAAGGATCAGGCTCGTATTGGATTCTCAGTACTGGCAGCATAAAACTTTAATTTCCTTACAGAAGCAGAGCAGTTTGAAGTGATAGGTTTGATGGTGAAAGCTGAGTATTGATTTTATTTTTAATTTATAATTTAGCAAGTTGTCACTATTTATTTTATTTTATATTTTATAAATATTATTTATTATTTAAAATAATAGAATAATGTTTGCAGTACAGATTTACACAAATACATATATATACGTTGTAGGAAAAAATTATGAAGAAAAGAAAATAGATTATATTTTGGTCTGTTCAATTTGACACTGTATATGTAAGAAAACAGTCTATTCTTGGGAGCCTAATTTGTGCTGATGATCATAAAAATAATTTTGGGGAGGGAAAGAATGTATCCGAAGTGGTTTCTGGAAAATGTCATTAGCAAGTCTAAATACTACTCCTCCCTTGAAAATAAAATCACAGTAAAGCACCCTGCAGAGAGTTTTGCTCTTTGTAGCCAAACCGTAACTGTTCGTAGGGAACTGTCAAGAGTCCAGGCGAGGAATATACTAATCTCTCTCTGCACGGGGGCAAGCCTAGTTAGACACACACACATAACTTTGTATGATTCTTTAATTCATATGTGCATTTTCAGTGCAGTGCTTTGAGGAATAACAGATGTTGTGCCTATTCACTACCTACAGCAGCAGGTGCTTAATGAAAACTGTATCATGAATTATGCCAGAGAACTCAGCTTCCTGGTTTACTCCCTTTGACTTGAAGGACACAACCAGGCTAATTGTATATGGTTTTAATACATTTTAAGCTGTATCAGAACATTTTTTTTCCTTGTATTTTGGTGAATAATTACAGCAGCTGCTATTAAGAGTATTTATTAATACTACTTTATGTCTTTAGAAATGCAGAAATACGAGAGAAGTTATGTTTTCTTGCTGTAGTGTTGTTTAACATTCTTCTTCAAGATAGCAAGCATCATCAAAACTTCTTCTTAATGAGCTATAACTTGGAAAAGGTGAAAGAATATGTGAATAATACAGCAACTGCTACTGGCTGATGATATGTTAAAAAGCTGATACTTCCTTACCAAAATGGTAGGCACATCACTACTTGGAATTAGTAAGTTGTGAAGTTTTAAAAGCAATAGAACACAAATCAGATTCCATCATGGGTGTGCTTTCCTTCTTAATTAAAAGATATTTTGGCAATGACATTTACAGGCTGTTTCACTGTTGGATATGCTGCTGCTTGTGTCAGCAGTAGATTATTTGCACAGCTCTTCATGCAGGAAGAATGAGAAAATGTATTTCTGCATAACAGTCTGAAGAGGCATATATACAGAAGATGGTTAAGATTTATGAGTGTAGATTTTGGCACCAGGTCTTCCTCAAAGCAAGATTTGTGGAAAACAACAGAAAAGACCATAATTATAACGTGTCCTATTTAACAGGAGTGGTCCTAGTTTCCTGAAGTTAAAACTACCTTCTCAACAATTTTCTAACAGAGGAAGATGGTGTATTTTTGGTTTTGGTACCAAGATGCTTGGAGTAATTACAAACATAGCAAACACTATTATCTCCATGATTGGATTTTACAACTCAGTGATGTAATGGTAAATGTACTGAACAGTTCTGGTAGAACCCTTGAACAGTCCTGAGGGGCAATTTGGGATTATTTCTAGATAACAAAGCATAGTATAAAAGGTAGATGATTTTTTTCCCACCCGTTAGTTTCTCACATTCAGTGCAACAGGATTTCTTTGCTTCACATACTTCTACTGGATCTTAGGACAACTAAGAAAACAGTTGATGATGAAAACCAGAAGGTAAGTTACATAATTGTTGCAGAGATCATCAGAATACTGTATTATCTCCATACAGGCTTGACATTGCCGTGCCGTGGCAGAGACTCATTATTCCATTTTAAATTCGTGGATTTTTTCTTGATTTTGGTAAAAATAATGTTCAGGTTATTAATGTATAAAATTAAGGCCACAGAGCTTAATTATATTGATACTTTGGGTTGCTGCGTTACATGCTCACCAGATTCAGCTGCAAAAACCTAAAGCTTTTAGCTTTTATTGAAGTATTCCAATCAATATGAAAGTGCATGACCTGTGTTGTTCATAAATGCAAATGTGGCGTTCTTTCATAAAAGAGAGTTTTTGAAATAGTCACAATGAAAATCTGGGAGTCAGAAATAGAAAATTTTCCAGTTTGTTTAAGCAATGGTCGTATTTTGAACAACATGCCACTGAAAACAGACCTAAAAAGAAAAAATTAAGTGAGCTTCATAGTTATTCCTGGATATCAGCTGAATTCTAAGTGTTATGAATAAGAAGCTTTTGTAAATGAAACCCTATTTTAAAATCACCTTCACTTACATCCATCTTGTATGGAATCATTTGGCATTGGCTTCTGATGAGTTGGGATGTTCTCTTTGACAGCTCAGTGGGATTTTCAGATATATCAGTAGGAAAGTTGGATTTGTGTTCCTTGAGGCATGGAGGATAAAAGTAATTCTGAACAAAATTATTTTCTTTATTTCAGATTCACTGATAACATGCAAACCAGAATCTGCTTACCATTGTCTATTCCAGATACGATGTCAAAGCAAACGAGGAAGACTTAGAAGTAGTTTAACTCAAAAAAGAAGTATTTTGGTAAGTCACCTAATGTGCATTAAGAAGTTGAGAAAGTGATCTTTCACTTGAACAGATTTTTTTTTTTCTGCTCCTTTGTACTTAAAGCATGCTTTTAAGAAACATTGCTAAATACACAGTACCCTGATCACATTTTTAAAGTGTTTATTCTTTCAGAAGGCTAGCAAATAAAAAATAGTACCTTCCTGCAAGGTATGCTTAGTTAGAATATCCTGCCACAGCCTAAATTTCTGGAAAACTTTGTAGTCCCTCAGTGTTGCATTCTGGTGTTGTTCAAGTGTAACACAGTGCCCTTCCTATCTGTGCAGCTTCCACATTCTTTCAGGGTTAATTATTTGCATGTTTCAGTTAGAACATCCTTCTTGATAAGCCTACATTCCCTCAGCACATCAGGAGGAATATTCTCATGTTCAGACTCCATTGAATAACATAATCTGATTGAGGAGTTTCTAATTGCCTTCCAAAATATGTATTGATTACAGCAGAATTTAAATAAAACAAGTCCCAAAACACACACCTAATTCTTGTATGTTCAGTATCTAAATATACTTTACAGGCTTTTAATCTCCTTCCTGAACTCTTAAAAGCTTGGTTTTTAATGTGGTAACCATATGGCTTTAATACTATTAGCTCTTAAATTTACTGATGCTCTCATTCTGGCATGCACAGTTCTCTTATACCTCAAGGACTGCTTAGTTGTGCTAATATAGCTAACAATATTGCTTGATTTTTTTTAAAGCCTACTAATATGTTTAAATGGGATTGAGATGTCACACAGTTTCCCCTCACACCAGCAGCAGTCAGTTCTGATCCGTATTTTTGCATACTTACATTAATGTATATTACAGAATATCTATGCAGATGATTGAAAGAAAAAGCTACGTAGCTCTTTTGTGTCACTGGAAAGTAGGGTATAGGCATGCAGCCTACTCAGGTCAGGCTGCATGGGAACACATAGATATCATCTAAAGATAAAATGCGTATATATCTACAAGACAATTTCTGAAGAGCAAATGATTTTGTATTGTCATGGGCTCTTGTCCCAATTTTATTAATGCCCCGAATTTGAGAATCCTGACTGAAACAGGAGATAGTTTCTTACTATAGTGCCTGAGCATGAGATAGAGCGCGCCCTTTCTGAAGCAAAATAACACTAAGAATAATTTGGATAAATTATTCCTTATTTTTCCACTCTGTAGAGCTTTTGTATCTACCCCCCCCACCCTACACCCTCAGCTAAACGGAGGGATTCCCAAAATCTTGGCGTATTTCTCATGGTACGCACATCAGGAAAAAGACATCTGAATCCAAATGCATTTCCCTTCTGCAAATCCAGAGCCTGGGACAGAATTGGAAACAGCTGTAACCTCTGCCTCAGTGAGGTACAATACAGCTATATTTCCGTAGGGATGCTATCCTAGCAAGTAATCTGGGCAATTCCTGATCTAAGGTATTAGTATTTTATTATCATTATATTCTTCTGACACCCATATATGAGCATTTACATTACCAGTGCATCAAAAAAGGTCATGATTGCTTAAATAAATAACATTGGTATTTTGCAAATGAGCAATTAAGTTCTGAAAGAAGCCTCTTTTCATATAGCTACTGGCTTTGATCCTTCTTTGCATTATTTAACACCTAAGACTCTGAAGTGAATTCCTTTTGTCAGATGTGGAGTGTAGCTTTGCTGTGGTAACATCTCGCGTGACCTCCTTGAGCAGGGACAGAGCAGACTGCAGGCTGATGAGTGTAGGTGCTGCGCTTCCCTATGATGGAATTGCCATGGATGTCTTCACAGCCTCTCTGTTCTCATGCTCCCATCCTTTCCTGCTCCATTCCTTCACTGGTTTCCTCTGGTTCCTGGCACAGAAGTCTGTGATCTCAGTGCAATATGTGCCCTCTGCAGTAGCTGATTTCTGGCTTTTCCAAGGCTCTCAAAACATTTGCTACCTTCCCCACACCTCCTCGTTCATATCTCCAAGTCAGAACACTGCCTGCACAAAACATGTGGCTTCACGTAGGTCCCATGCCATAAGTCACCACAGTCAGGAGAGCGGTAATCCTAACCTCTGAAGCTGTAAAGGCCGATTGACAAGTGGTAATGTCCCTTTATATTGCAGTTTATCAGAAGGGATTCCAGGAGGTAAAAAAGTTAAAAAACATTGCTGTGAAATTCAGAATTACATTCATTTTTTAAAAAAAAACACGAGTTAATGTTTTCTGTAAAGTTCATTTGTGACTACAGACTGAACAAGGAAGGAAATAAAACATTTGACTTCTCTCTGTAAGGCAACTACTTTCTCTGTGCCTTTTTCTTTCCTCTGTTTAATTCCCAATACCCTAGAGACACAGTTTCCTCCCTTAGCAGGGACTGTGACCTTAAAAATAGACAGCTCCAAAATAAACACAGAAAAAAACCACTTCAATTGTTTCAAATACGTGGTAAGTAACCAAAACTGTGTCCATGCTAAAGCTGAAATTCATAGTCGTTTGGAGCTACAACTCAGACTTTTGTTTCTCTGACAGTTAGCATTCAGTATTTTGTGTTCACACTGCGTGCCTGCCCCTCTCTCCAAAGAAATTTGTTAAAACTTAGGATGCCATTTGAAAGTAATTTGTCACTACTTTTACCACTCTTGCAAAATTTTTGGAGGGGACACTTTCACTTTGAATGAGGGCTAGGTGGGGCACCAAATCCCTAAGGAAGTGGTGATCCCAGATTGTTTTTGTGGCATTCTCCTGATGTGCTGGTAGACATCACAGCTGCCTAGGGCCAGCTGCAAGAGTTGATGATTGTCGAACAGAAGGCTTATTCTGTCACTTCTGCATCTAGTTTTAAGACTCCACTCTCTGATTCAGCTGCATGAAGTGCGATGTGGCCCAGCCTGGGCCTTGCTTCTGTGTTGTGGCCGTGCTATAACCCCATCCATAGGCTGTCTCACTGCCACTCCTGGCTTCACTTCCATCCACAACTGGACCAGAGTTCACAGTTTATACAAAAGCTATTTCCAGGAAAAGGATTTACCATCAAACAGATTTAATGTTGGGGGAGCCAAGCCCCAACCTGTTACATTAACAAAAGGCTTGTGTCTGTATGTTAAAGTGGTTGTTAACAGCTGTACTCTGCGTTTCATTGTGGAGCCCTTGGTCGTATATAACCAGTAAGGACAGAAGGACAGGTGAAAGGACATTCAAGTCTGCAAATTAAATCTCCTCTGACAAGGAAGTATTGCAGAGGAATATTTTTAGAGTTTGGCCAGTGCCCTTACAGGGAAATGTCTTCTGACTTTGCTTAGAAAGGTTTAAAACTGGTACAGACTCAAGAGTAACAGTCTGCTGGGTCTTCAGACACATTTCAAACCCTTCTCCCACAGACAGACACCAAGTAGTGCCTGCGCAGACTGTCACAAAACACAAGTATGCCCTCTGCTTTTCAAGGGCGGAGTTCATCTTGCAGAAGGGAATTTTCTACCTTTCCCACATGAATATGCCAGCTATATCTGTGTGGTGTAGGAAATATTTAGGCATTTGAGTATCTTCTTCTGAATATAGTCTAAAATTGTTCATTTATTTAAAAAAATATGTGTTATAGTATTCTGAAGTCTCAGAGTAGAACTATGAAACTTCATTGATTAGTGCAGGCAGCTTGGTCTTCAGGTGTACGGGAAAGAGGAACACCCAGAAAATGAGCAAGGGGAAATAGCAAAAGAACATTTTGTGTACTTTTCCATCTAAGATGTTACAGGGTTTGAGAACGTTTTTTTTAATCCGTCATGCTAGCCTAATCCACAGGGAGCTCATTTTGAAATTAAATATACCCAAGCATTTATGATTTACAAAGAGGGAAAAAATAAAAGTCTTAAAAAATGTATTGTGTTTGATCTATTTGTCGCTACAAAAATATTGACAAAAGGCAAAAGAATGACCTTCATTTAGCTTATTATTGTTGGCTTGCTTTAATGCTTTATTATTAAGGGCAAACTCCCATTAAGATGTGAGATTAACTCTTTCACAGTTGCGAAGGAGTAAAAGATGGAAACTTTGAACGTAAAACTCCTGTAACAACTATTCTAAACTAGGTAATCTGTATGTGATTCCTACTCAGGAATATGTAATGTGTCAGGGAAGCTTTTAAATGTAAAAAACATATATGGAATAGCTTGTGCAAAATTTATGCTTCAAGATAATCTTGAAAAAGCAGCCTTCCACGTAAAATCAGAAACATGGCGTTAATTACACAGTTCTAAAAGTACTTCAGAAAATAAATACTTTATGGGGGAAAGAAAAGAGCATAAAAATCTTATAAACTCTGAGTGTACGTGTGTCAAATAAGAATCTGTCTTCACTGAAGTGTTAACTGTAAGCCCAACTCAAGTGTTACTGGCACCTTAACTTCATTCACCCACAAAAACCTCTACTTTTGTGGAGTAGTGCTTTTCACTTGAGTCAGCTAGTCCTTTGGGAGCCTGTTTTGAAGAACAAGTGCTACTGATGTTTAAATTGGTAATGCAATAGAGAAGTGGCGAGAGACTTCAAACTTGAGTTAACACAGTGCATCAGCTGCTAATCCAGTCATGCTGTGCCGCTAATCAAATCATCCTGGTAGTCCAAGCGCTGTTTTTCAGTGTAGTCACTGTTGCACAAGTAAAAACTAGGCTGAAGCCATGCCAGAACTGCATCTTAGCAGGGCATACCCAAACTAGCCTCTGGCTGGCCGATCTGGGTGCCAGGCGCTGTCTGGATGTGGCAGTACAAAAGATCAGCTTCTGAGGCAAATGAACCAGTCCTTTGCGAATACCCTGCTGCAGTGGCTACGCTGCTGCTAATACTACCTGTACTCGTTAGTTTGAAGCCCCCTTAGGTAACTGAAAACTCATTAGGGTTGGCAGGAGAATGATTACCTAGCTCTGGGTTAGTAATGTGGTGCCTAATGTTGCAGAGGAGGCAAACCTGAAGTTAAAGCTGTCTGTTGTCCCTTTACAGAGAGACAGATATTACTTTTGCCAGCCCAGAATTCCTAAAAGAAATTGCTAATTTGAACTATTTATTCCATTAAATTCCCACTGAATTAACATTAATAATGAAACTAATTGTATTGTTATCACTGTTGTATCTGAGGAAGCCTGTTGGCCAGAATGTCGTATGAACAGGAATGTCTGTTGGGATATTTAATTTCATCTCCCTTGACAATGTGTGATTGTTCTCTTTTGTACATTTTCTGTTAACTGTTAGTGGTCTGGATAACTTTGTGGAATAGGTAGAAGTTACTCCAGGCCAGCAGAAGGCATTCTGAAGAATGCCAACATGCAGAGACTTAGCATTTCACTCTAGTGAACCAAGATGTTCACATTTTCCTTCCCAGAATTTCGCACCAGGCTCTAGTTATTTGTGCTGACCAATGTCTCTGTAATGACGAGTAAACTTTAGGATTGCTGCTTACACTGCAAGGGCCTGATCCTGCAAAGACATACCTCCTTTGGGCCATCTGTGTAGTCTTGTTTGAAGACTGTTTGCTCAGATGTACAGGATCTGCTCTCCCTTGGCATTTCATGAGCCTTTCATCACTACCTCACATCAGATTTTGACTGATGCCGTGGTCTCAGTAGGTATAGAACTCAGCATTTAAGACTATATCTTCACAATACATTGCACTGTGCATTATATTCTGCTTATTTTATTTGAGTCCAATTAAGAGACACAGGTTTTGATCAGTTTGCCATGGGGACGCAGAAGGAAGTTATGGATGTGGGAGGTATTGGTAATAAAGCTTATAATAAGCAGTAAGCTTGTGCTTGGAGTTGTGGACCAGAAGTACCACTTCCATGCAAAATTCATTCAGTCTGCAGGATTCTCCTTATTTTTCCCTTAGCTTCTTTTTGTGTTGTATTATTTTGTATCTTTGGAGTCGTGGGGTGGCTTTCTTTGTCTCAGGAACATGCAGTATTTAAAATATAGGGTGACATTGCTTTATTAAAACAATTCATTTAGTTGTCACGGCAACTGGTATTACATAAATGATGAAGAGAAGAGGAATGTATCTAGAGAGATACATTAGGTCATAATGGTAAATCCAGTACTTTTTAAACTAGCAAGAAAACAGTAGTTCGTTTGTTTATTGTTCCTGTGGTTCATTTTGTTTCAGGTGATTTTTACAACTGCGGTATTATCCAGGATCACAATCAAAAAACACAGCACTTAAATGCTCACAACTGTATCAGTTTGACTCTCTCTTGTCTATATAGCTATTATAGGTCCTCCATTAGGAAATAGATTTGTCAAAAATGGGCACAGAACTGTATAATAAAAAGCCAGATGGGATGCTTTGTGATTGCCTGCAAAATGTTTTTCTGCCCTTCTTTTCCAAAACGTCACTCAGTCAGGCAGAAATTACAACATTGAGGAGAATGCTGCAGTGACCCTGAGGTGATCTGATTAACCATTTAATACAAATGGTTTATTTTCTTACAGTTTTGGTGTGTTAAAGTATATTAGAGACTTGGGGAGGGGCAGGAGATATTATTCTAGGATCAACATATATAATTTCCAGCATTTACAAGTGGTTAAGGAATAGTTAGCCAAAGAAGTGGAACTCCAAAGACTAAAACTGTGCTGACAAAAGTTAGGATTTTTTTCTCTTTCTCTAGTGATTTAATGGTAGAATCAAAATTAAACAATACTAGTATTTCTTTACTGCTCAATAAGTTTACTACACTTAAGAAAAAGTGTGTCAAAGAAACGTGCCATAATTAACATGCTTTGTCTTTTTATCCCCATTACCTGGTTTTCAGTATGATTTATAAGTCTTTCTCCCAATTTTTGCTGGTTGTTTTTTAATCTTTATTCTCATCTGTCTGTAATCATCTTGCTTTTCCTTTCCCATTTACCTTTCTCTTTTTTCCCCGCTTACAGTTCCTTACTCTTCTTTTGTTTCCTGCATCCCTAAGTTAATTTTCACTTTTTCCCTTACAACTTTATGCAGTGCATGTAGATTATTCTGCTTTCAGTGCTATTAAGAAAAGCCCTTTCAAAATATAAAATATTATTAATGCCCTAGGATATGACTATTCCTGTTCTTGCATACAGCAAACCAAAGCTGGTAAGTTATATGGCTGTAGACCACTGGTTCTACACTGGTTTCCCTCTGTTGCTTACAAGCTGCTCTTTATTGTGACCAGAAGACTGGGGCTGCTTAAACTATTCTGCATGAGCTGGCTAACAGGGCCCAAACAGCACAGAGATACACATTGTCGTGAACTAATATAATACCCCTCATGGAAATCACTCTAAGACATTTGTTTCATCAGCCTTGAAAGTTTGCAGTTGTAGAGGAGATGACTGAAAAGTGTTAGTTGAAGAAAAATACTGCTTCAAACATTAAACCCATGTGATTGTTTTGTCTTTTAAATTCCAGTTCTCCAAATTTAAGGGCTAGAACCAACTTCTCTTTCATTCCCTCCTGATTGTTGATAGTAAGCCTTGGTAGCTTTGGTGGTTCTAGAAAAGGGGCTATGATACAGCCTGTGGAGATGACACCGCATAACTTCTAGAAATCAATGCGGGTAGTTGCAGGAACAGCAGTGGACAGCAATGTTAACAGGGACTGTGCAGTCTACCCACAGGTACCTCGCAGAGGTGAGTCGAAAGTGTAATGCAACTGTGCCTCTACCATACCTCCCCAATGTTTTTATTTAAATTGAAGTTGAACAGTAGGGTGTTTAGACTTCTGCTTTTTCATATGTCAGCAGGTGAAACTCTGTATGTTCTTCCCAGGAGCTCATGCAAACATTTATTTCTTAATCTTTGTCTTGCTGCGTTTAAGTTTGCAGCTACTGGATTCTACTTTGAGTTTCAAGTTCAAAGGCACTCAGACACTATTTGTGAAATATCACAGAAACCGCAGAACTTCACCTGACTTTGCAAGGAAATCTTGTCAAACCACGAGTTTTCCACACTTGCAGTGTGAAACCTTGTGTTAACTCAGAGCTTTTTTCTCCCAGCTCGCGTTGGAGTTAGCTTAACTCTGAAGGATCATGACCCATAGGGAACTTCTTCATGAACTTTGGCCTGTTTTCAAGTTTGTAAAAAACCTCAGAATTCTTTGCATGATTTTGGGCTTTTGTAACAAAAGTGTAGGACAACTGTAATCAGCGTTAATTTTAAATTGGTGGTTTTAGAGATGGGTCATAACCTTTGAATGTTGCGTCTGTGTAGTAAGCTTGGCAGGCATCTGTATTTTCGCAGGTTTGTTCAAGTTTTGAAAGAGCTATCCCACCTGTTGTCACAGCAGTGTGGCAGATTGCTAGCTCCACCGCATAGATACAGGATGCTGCAAAATATGTCTCAGAGAAATGACATCTCCCATGAAACACAGAGGGCTATATTGTGTTGTAAGAGACAGCCTTCACGTGAGCACTGGAGGGGGTCGTTTGGCAGCTGGGCTCTTCAGCCACGTCTCTCTCAGGGCTTGCTGTAGCACAGTCTGGAGTGAGACCTCCACCATATGTTAACAGTATCGCATATGTGCCTGTCCCGGGCAGCTCTGGCTCTGCCGAGGGTACAGCCTGTGGTAATAATTCTCCTCCTGTCCTTTATATATACTACAGGTCTAGGTGGCCCAAACAAATCACCTTGCACTTACTGGCTTGTAAGGGAAGGGGCAGTGTGTAGCTTGGAAATTTCTCACATCTAAAGGCACAGAGAGAAGACTGTTACTGGCAAATGTGCCACAATTGTATGTAAAATATAAGCAAAACTCTTCCCTTTTTTAAGAACATTTTACCCTGCTCTCTCTGGGGGCTCAGAGTAGTTTTCTTTCAACGCAGTCAGGTACACCAGCTTTCTTCCATTTACCACCAAGAGATAAAGTTTCAAAATAAGCTTCTCCAGACGGTTTTTCCAGATAGCTGGTTCACTCAGCCACCTGCACTCCGGGAAAGGTTACCTACCTTTGACTTTTGAGTGCCAGCCATTTCTTCCCATTCAGTTGCCTGTTTCATGACCTGGTTTGTTCACTATCAAGTAGCAGCATCACACTGCGGTGCGAGTCTTTGTAAAAAAAGAGAAGTGGGGACAGACATGCATTGCTTCAGCCTAATGTCTTCTAACGTCAATGTGTCTGTGTAATGCCTGTGTTTTCAGCATGCCTATGTAATTATTCCTTACCTGTTTTGTTCGTTTAAGTTCTATATTACAAGTCCCTCAAAATCAGAGATGTATTAAAATTAATTATGATTTTTTTTCATTGTATTATTCCAGGGTATTTTTTTTAAGCTTATATCTCCCTTTTCAAATATAACATTAGCCCAGCCTCTTTGGTCATTTTGTATCATTAAAAAATGTAAGCAAAATACCTTCAGTCATTTTTTATTTATAGGAAGGTGACAAAAACGTAGTTTTTTCTGTGTTAAAAGTTGTTGTAGGTTTGGGGTTTGGATTTTTGTTTTAGGGTTTTTTTTTTCCTCAGGGAACATTGTAAAAATGTCTGAATCTTTAAACTTGAAATTTGGCAGGTACCTAAATCTTTAATGATTAGCATATGCTTTGCAGGTTTTTCTAAAAAATTGCATATTTGCTTCTTAGGATACATCAGCTGATAATACTTCTAGAAGCAGTCTGGTGGGCACACAAAAAAAAGGAACGTGCTTTTAATTCTTGGGGCTTTTTGCTTTTATCAGCCATGGTATTATTTTGTTCTGCTTTTGCTCTCACTAGCTTATTACACATTAGTTAAAATTGAATGAAAAGTTACCTGCAGAGGTGGAGGTAGGTTTCATTCTGTGGATGTTCGTTTGCTGATTTTGTTGCAAGTGCTTTAAAAGCTGTGCTGAAGACTGTAAAGTTCCTGGAGCTGTAATAGAAAACATTAGTGTCTGGACGTTCAAGGGAAGAATGTGGTTAAGATTATAGCGACTGAGTCACTGTCAATGGGTGGTCTTGAGTCCATATGGCACACAGTGCAGGAGGGCACAGAAGAGCCTTTGCTCAGATAGGTGACGAGCTGCGCTTGCCAAAGTGAAAGTGTTTGCAAAGGGCCGCCCTTGACGATACTTTGCCTGCACGGGGGTAAAATACAATCAGGATTCTTCTCAGTGCGGCTTTGTTTTAACTTTGCTACAAAATAAGATAAAGGATTTGCTTAAAAGCTCAGTCCTCGCAATGCTACATGCTCCTTTTGGCTCCTCGGATTGTTTCTTTTCATTCGGCGCATTTTCATTGTTCTGTTAGGCTTTTAATGAGACAGTTACAAAATGTCTGCCTCACTCTGACCGCCATTTTGTAGCCTGATTGTTGGATAATGAAGACTGTGAGAAACAGAAAATAAACAGCATGGCATGGAGGAGATTTCAAAAGGAGTACAAAATCTGCATGTTTTATTTAGACGCTTAATTGTTGCCGACTGGCTGCATTTAAACAAGCGACTTTATAGTGTCTGGAAGAAAACCAGCTCCCGAATTTGAGGAGCTGACCTTGGGTAGATGCCATCAACTGTTCTTTTCTATTGGCACGAACGTGCTGCTGGCAGGGTCTCCCTGTAGCTGCAGTCGCTCACCCGGCTCTGAATCAGAACCTGCTTACGCTGTACTGGGCCACCAAATTACGCCATTTATTCCGAATATTATTTGCAGCCCCTTTGATAACCAAGATTTGATCTAGAATATATAGGATATTTAAAAATAGGAACCTTCAAAATACCTATAATTAAGCTTCTCCCATAGAGCAACACGTAATGTTGTTCAGAAAAAAAGCCAAGGAGGATACAAGTTTGCTGAAAGCAAACTAAAAATGCATGATGGGAACTGAAAGGACACTATGGAGTTGTTACTGTGGTCCTATGGATACAGTACTCACAGTGTGACGAGTGAAGTTAGTGGCGTTTACTTGCTTCCTTTATGAAAAACTCTGTTTTGTATGTATAACATGGGCAAGGGGGGATGGGGAAGGACGCTTTACATTCACGGTAGGGTGCAGCTTCAAAGCTGTTTAAAATTCTGCCATATCTTAATGATAATAGTTAATCCCAGTATCAGAACAGTACTTCTATTTTTAAAATGCAATCAATCAATCATTTTAATACATTGCACCCTTAGTGCCAAACACCTCAGAAAACGGTGTGTACGGCAGTAAAAATAAAGCATCTGACTCCTTCTGTAGAGTCGTTCTTCCTTTCTTTCTCACCCATACATGTACAGCAAAATCTCAAAGCTGCAAGAAAAATGTGGAATTACATAACAGGGAGTAAGTCCTCCAAACAAGACCTATTGCCAGGTGGGGATTGCTGTTACGGACTGAGCAAGGAGGGACAGAGGAATTTCCACGCCTGACTAAAGTTCTCTCTAGAAATACAACGTGCTGTTTTGTTCTTCGGTTTTGTTGAGTTTTGGATTTGGCTTTTGAGGTGGGAGTTGTGTACAGATGCTACACTTTCTTTTAAAAGGATTATACTGAAAATTACTTCTTCCTTTTTTCTCAGGACAGCTTCCCATGTCTGCCATGCTCTTTCGCAAAGCTGTTCATATAGATGTAATAGAGGTTGTAGGGAATTCAAGTTCCGTTTCTGCCTCTGCTGTGGTGATTCACACAAAAGCACATAAGTGTCTTGTACGTATGTTCTTCACTTGCAAAATAAGGATTAATGCTCCCTTATCGTTAGTGCTTATAAATTACTTTGAAGTTCCTCCAATATGTTGCAAATATACCGATTAGTGCTGTTAATGATAAAAATGTGAACTACATGACTCCGTCATGTTAACAGTGTATTAACTGGGAGGATTTTTAACACAACTTGAATATAAAAGTGTCAGCACCATATTCCAGCAAATAACCAATTGCAATGAGAGTATACCTCTATAAGTGTATTACCTGTATTTTCACTTCCACATGGATTTTCTCATGAGTGAGCTTTTTCTTGGGTCACTCATTTTCCGAGACTGACCCTCACACATTATATTGATCAAAGGCTTTGCCTTTTTTAAAGGATCAGCAAGAAACAGTGATGTTTTCAGTTATCAAACTAGTAGGACCGTTGCATTGGACCAAAAATGCCCAAAATAATCTCACGTAAATCATGAATTAATTTCAAACCTTCTTGTTGCCCCAACAGTAAATAAAGGGGAAGTTCTGAAAGAGATTTTCAGTTTCAGTTGAACAGTAGCCACTGCAAATAGGTTTTTATGTAACAAAAAATAACTCAACGCAAAGCAAATTTCATTGAGGTGAAATTGGAGACAAAGGCACAAACGATCTGGACTTAGATCATAGGTTACAGAGATAAGACATCTGGATTTCCAGTCAGTTCTCTGAAGGTGTGACTAGGAGTTAATAAGGTTTGCTTTCCTCCTACAGAAGAGCATTTTTTTACTCAGTGTCTGAAATCTAGACTCCTTGGGGGTTTAGTAAGTGTTTTTCCATTAATTCAAAATAACCACCTTGGAACTACAGGGCAGCTTATGACAGTACTTCTTAGCCTTATGCATTTGTAACTGTAATAGTATATTTTTGTGATTCTTACATATAAATACATCCTTCCTATGGACAGCTGCCTCAACAAGCTTCTTTAAATTGTTTACTGCTTTGATAAGCCATATCTTGGGCATTATCTGAAAGGATTTTTTTAAAAGTAGCAATAACAAGGGCTTATATTTTGTGTTTGGTTTGCCAGGTCCCTTGCTATTACATGTTTCGTTTTAACAGGCAGCAAGCATGTTCCACTGCTTCCTTGAGATGCGTCTGCATTGCTGACATCTGGAAAGCAGCCACAAGGGGTTCCACACATAGTTTTTGGACACACCATTTGCTGGTGGAACGATCCAGAGCAGACACCTCTTTTGGCAGAACTGTATTGCCATCTATTTTTAGTTGATCTCTTGTACATCACATTACTGTGTGTGAGCCACCAGAGTGTGGCTTGTAGACAGACGCTCCAAGAAGAAGGGAAGACTACTCTGTGCAGTGTTAAAAGTGCTTGGGGGTGAGTTATCTGCACATACCTTCCGTGACCTGCCTCTGTCTCATTAGTATAATGTCATAAACTGTGTTCAGAGTTGACAAAAAAAACTGGAAGGAAAGTGGGACTTGCACTGTCTTTTCTATTATCCTCATGGCACATGGGAGCATGTAATGAACTTCGGAGGACAATGCTGGCCAGAATACTCCAGTTCTAAAATAGCAGACATGATGTACTCCACCAGCAGAGCACACATACGAACAGTGTGTCCCTCAACTGAATAGATTAATAACTCTCTGAGGTCTGCAGCTTTCCAGTAATTCTAAGAAGGACTGTTGATTGTTGTTCTGCCTAAAGCCGGGGAAAGGCCTAGAGTTACCCTAAATGCTAGGGCAGTGGAGAGGATGAAAAACTGTTACAGATTTCCTGCAAAGTTTTGTGGTCTCTGTACGAATCTGCCTTTCTCAGAGGTTTGTGGAAGCAGCTTGTTTTTAGAGATGTTGATGCTCATGCTTTTGTAATTTATTGCACATTGATATGTCAGATAAATTTATAAGTATATATGGGTTTAGCTCATCATATTTAAATACGTATGGCATAAATGAAAGACTTAATAGGCCTCTTAGTAGGATATGTTGTTAGTATATGTTTTGGAATTCATCCTTCAGTTCCATGCGTTGCTTGTTTGCATGGTAGAGGACAGACTATCACGGTGGAGTGTATCAAACGTGATTTTTTTCTGAACAGGAGATGTTGCATATAGGAAGGGCATCGCACTCAAAAACTTAAGTTGTATTTGAATATTTGAAGTGCTATTTGTGCAGAATGTATCATATATTTACCACACAATTGTTTTAAGCTCCAAAACACACAGAGAACTTCCATGAAAAATCTGATTTTATTTAATGAAGATGCTTGGGCTTATTTTGTAATTGATTTTTAAAAATTATTTTTAGGTAAGACCTTTCTCCTCTGAATGTAGGTTACAAGTTTTTGCAAGCAATTAGTTTGCACAGTGTTTGGACAATAAAAAGGACTTTACAGATCAGCAGTGGCTAGGAATGTAAGCTAGTGCCAGGTGAATGACCAGCTTTCATTCGTTTCCTGTAGTTAATGTCAAAGGGTAGAAATGATCAGATCAGTTTTTTAAACAAAACTGTAAAAATTGCAGTGCCCGTGTTTCCAGAAGCAAATAGGCTTGCTAACACTCAGCATCAGCTATGTTAGGCTTCTTGTGGTGATGACTCTTTACTTGGGTGTTTTTTGTATGGTCATTGCTTCTTGACATTGCTCTACCAGAGTCGTTAATTTAAAAGATCTCAGGGAGAAGACCTCAAACAAATGCCAGTGTCTAAAGGTCATTACCATTGTTTCCCTTTGATATTGGACACTTGTTATAGACACACGTAGCAAGAAGCTTTTGTTGCTTCTACTGTATCAGGTCCCAGTTATGATAACATGTGCAGCTTGAGTAGATGCACTTAAGATCTAGTCTGGTATCCAGAAACAGCTATAAACCTTTTAACATTACATTGCGTGCTATGCCAGTCTTCCTATCTATATTGATAATTTTTGGATAACAGACCATTCTGAGAGCACTTGTGTTATTAGAGAAGATAGAAATGAATTATTTGTGTGTTCTCATATGCCTTATTAAAATAGTTCTATGTATTATGTTGCCATCTTACTCTAGATATTGCAAAATACTTTGTTTATCATTTATCATGCAGCGTGGATGGTTGAAGTCATGACAATCCTATTAATCCTTTCTACTTTAATACTCTCTAGTAGGTTATGTTTATGTTAGATCACCGTTTTTCTTAAATGAATTAACGAGTAGGTGAGTGTTATAATTGTTATTCAGAGCTTAGATGATTCATTATTGACAGAAAGTAGTGTTCCTTTTTTAAATGAATGGGCTGTTTATTTGGAACGTTCAGTGTTACAGTTGTCTTTCCAATGACAATGATTTGGAGTTTGGTTTCTTTTTCAGCAACTAGGGATCATTCTAGTAAAAAATATTGATAATCCACCACCAAACTTTGCAGGTTCCTCATTTTCTACCAGCCCAACCTTTTTTATAGACAATGTGGGCTACCTTTGGAGAAGGCAGATTAGCATGCTGCAGAAGGCAGAGGAGTGAAATGTCATTAAAGAATTCAGCAAGCCTGAGAGACTTTCATGCTGAATCTTTCCATTTGCAAATTCTCATTCATGTGAAAATTTTCTGTGAAAGTTTGTTTACAATTGTAATTAAAGTATTGTACATTCAAAATGTCTCCTACTGGACAGGCTCAGTCTGCCTTCACTGAAATAAATCAGCCACACAGTCAAACTGAGAACGGTGCACTTTCAGTACCCAGCAACTCCATTAGAGTGTGTTCTGGGATCGTAGTACCCCAGTGCATTGATGCCGATGTTCTTGGAAGAAAAATTACTCCATTGTAGACTTGTTATGTCCTAGTTTATCATCTACATTTTATTTAAGAGTGTGAGGCTTTTTTGTTTGTTTTTGTAAAGGTGCTTTCTATGCAATGTTGATGCTGCAAGACATGGAAATTAGGAAACTTGTATATTAACATTTCCACAGCACCATAAAAGATTGTGGAAAATGTGCATTTGCCAACATAACTAGCATCCAAAAATGATGTATGTACAATATATGGACAAGGAAATATTTAAATGTTAGTAGGGAAAGTTAAGCTTTTAGATTTCTTAGGTGTTGTATGTTTAAATATTTGACTTTGATGTTGTATAAGTTCTGTAATTTTTTTGTTTGTTTTTTTTTTCTCCTTGCTTGCTTATGTATTTTACAGGCTCTGATTTTCTGGCCACAATAGAGCAGACAGAATTACTTGATGTTGAGAACCTTGTTAATTTTATGGCCCATTTTCACATGGAGATCAGCTTTTATTTCCCTTCTCACTCTTTATTCTTGATCCAATTGTTAGTAAGCTTTACTGAGCAAAAACACTGGATGTATTATGGGAAGAAATCTAATCAATGCAGCACCGAGGGACAGTCCTTCAGAGTCCTCCCTGGTGGCTGTGAGCCAGACTAGAGGTTACTACGAGGTTACTCTGTCTGACTTTAACCAAAATACCCAGCTACTTCTGAAAAGGCTGCCGGCAGCCTTGTGCATGTGTAACAGAAGCCTCATTAATATAAGCTCCCAATATATATACACCTGTTACACTAGCCCCCAGCACAGAGCCTGTGTTTCCTATTTTAAACACTTTGCGTGTCTGTCTACATTCCCTGCTGTCTGCAGTTGCTCTCGTGTGGTACTGCAGAGCAACTCGTATGCAGTACCTCCAGGGAATGTGGAAGGCTAAATAAAGTTGTGGCAGATGTCAGTCGACTTTGCCAAATGCTATTTTTCAAGTTAGGTAGTTTGAAAGATTCGTCGGCTAATCCAGACCCTGTGATACAGAAGTTACCTCCTTAGTAGCCTCTTTAAGTGTGCATTTCTTTAATACCTGCTCCTTTTTCAGGTATTGATGCAGAGAATTGCATTGAAATGTGTGTGGGAAATCTTTGTTCCTCACCTTCCTCTCAAACCCCAACCCTCCTGTTCATGTATAGAGTTTAACTCCTCCTAGAGTTGAATTATTTGAAAGATACAGCACTTCCTTAGGGCTTTTACCTGGCTTGGCTCTGAGTTCTAATAAATCATTTGACAGCAAAATGACTCTATGCTAAACTTCTCCCATTTTATGAAATATTTGTTCAGCACATTCCAGAATATGGGTTTACCTCAAAAGTTACATATCTTTTTTGTTAAAGACCAAAAAAAAGTATCAAAGCAGTATCAGATACAACTGCTGATTCAGCACAGGAACAAAACCTTAGCATACCCACTGAGCCGTGTACTTTCTGGCTACCTAGCTTGGTTTTCCTGACCAATGTGTTGGGAATCATGTGTGTCAGTACTTCTTCTAGGCCCTTGCCGTATTTTGCATAAAAACGCAGCAAGTTTGCTTCACATAGCTCTCAAGGAAAGTATGTTGTTCACCCAAGCAGGTCCAAAGATGCTGCAAAGCAGTAATGTTCTGAGGCCAGAAGCCAGCTGTGAGCTCTTAGCTGCACACAGGTCAGTCCCAGGGGACGCCCTTCTGGTAGTTGTGTGGCTCCTGTTACATCATGAGTGGAGCAAAATTTCTGTAAGCAGGCACATCTGCTGTTGCATTCACAATTGTTTTCACAATGCACGGTTGATAGTATCTGTGTTTTATTTTTGTTTCCAAAGCTTTTTCCATGGAAATTTTTAATAAGGTATCAACCCTAGCAGTAGATATTGGTGGCTAACAGTAGCCAGCAGTTCTTCTATGAAATGTGCTGCAATGAGTCAGAGAGAGACTGGAGGAACCAAATTAGCTGTACTTCGGTTTCAGCACTTCTCCATCTGCAGTGATGTTCTTCCTGCTCATAGTATGTTGCAGCGTTTGATTGTGAATTATTATATCCTGAGAAGTATGTAGCAATTTCAATACACATGTGTATTAAACAAAACTTTGAGAAACGGTCTTCTCAGTTAAAAACCCTAAGAACTTAAAAATTAACAGTCTGGACCAAACCAAGAGTCTGTCTGGCCTGCTGTCTTGTTTCCAGCAGTCTTTTGTAGACGGTTGTTGTGGAAAAAATACAAGTGGCATGTGTATGGAATAAATAAGCAGAGGTGCTGTGCTTATGCAGGTTAGTGACACTGCATGTGGAAAATCACCCTGGACTCCAGTTGCCATAGGCCAGAGCATTCTTATGCTAAAACCTGCAAGTTGTATGATTGGATTCACCATAACGTATTTTAGCATGTGGGCCTGCACAGTGCATCTTGTCAAACACCAGACAAGTCTGGGATTAAGTCAGCCATTTGCAAATGACCTCATTGTATGAGCATTCATCTTCAATGACAGTAAATACAAGATTGTTCAAATGCAATCAATAACTAACTTACTCTTAATTATTTTTTGTAACCTACTTCTTTACATAGCGGTTTTGATGAATCTGGTGGCATACACAGGGATCTTTGAATATTGGAGATGAAAAATGTTAAAACTCCTCAAGAAAGATTAGTCAGTAGTCTGACTGTTACAGGGAGGAGGAGGAGGGAAGGAGAACCTGTAAAAGTTGTGAAAATTAGCACAATAGTCTAGTTAAGGCTCATTGTGCATTACAGCTCACTAATATTTTGCTGCATGGAGGAAATAATTTATGTGGAAGGGGGACAATGGAGTTCCACTTTCTGGAAGTCAGCTAAGGTAATGTAAATTCAAACCTACAGCTTTTGGTGGCAAGTCCTCAAAAAATACTTGTGTGCCGTTGTTCAAGTGGTCAAAAAAACCCACAGCAGTGGGGTTCTAGTCAGTCATGTTGTTTTAGGGGATTTTAATCAATTAGAAGGATGATTTCTCTTTTCTTTCCATAAAGTGAACAACTTGCATTGCTATACAGTGAACTGTGAGTTTTCCATTTTAGTGGACATTATCTGTCAGTTATGCAACATTTGGCATTTTGCATTGCACTGCTGTCGTTATCTGTAAGAATTACATTTAAAAAATCATGAGTTAAAGCAGCAATTCTGTTGTATTGAAACCTGCCGTGGTAGAAGGGTGGCTTATTCCATTGGCCTTCAAAAACATACACTCAGGTTAAGCTAGAAGAAGTACATTTATATCCATTGTCAGCCACTAATCCTTCAGGTTATCTTTAGCACCCTGTTTGGTGTGTTGGATTAGAGAGGATCTACCAGCTCTGTGACTTTGGCTAAAACTATATGTAGACTTGCTTAACTATCTCAGCCTGTAGATATTAAGTACAAAGGACAATTTCACTCTGTGTTCTAGAGACACATTATCGTTAGTTCTCTGGTTCTCCAGCTGTATCACTTTGCTGTCTCAAATACCGTAGTTAACAGACTCCTGCTGTTTGCATTCTCTTTTTGCTTTTACTTGTGATGTTAAAATACGCAGTTCTTGCTAAAGGTGCTTGTCTTTGTTGCTTGGGGAACAATATATCTGATGTTCAGTAATGTCACAATTTAGCACAATACATAAACACATCTTTGATTTGAATCCCATATTTAAGTAACTCCTTGAAGCATGAGCATAGTGCATTTCAGAAAACGGATGCAAGTTTAATACGGTGTTTCTTGTTGTGCATTCTCTTGTTTCAGCAGAAATATATCTGGCAACTGCTGGTCTTCTGTGATAAATCTAAATCTAAGAGTGAGGATTTTCTTACTAACTCTCTGGAGAAGGAATTTAAGACCCAATCATGAAAACACTGACATGACTGAGTGAAGTTCTTCATGTCTAAACATCTGCAGGATTGTAGCCTACTGTAATAAATTGAATCCTCTGAAAACCATGTCTATGAAATCGTGATATGGCACTGTATCCACACATACTCCTTTTACAGCTTTAAGGCAGTCAAGTTTGAAGAGTTTCTTTATCTGTAGCATTTTTGTCCCATCTTGTGTCTGGACCTTTTTCTACCTGTGGGTTCCCACTGGCCACATGTCTGACTGAAGCTAAAGATTATTTTTGTGTACATTTTTGTACAGTACCTGTATTCAGTTTTAAGGAAAAATATACGCATGCATTTTTCTTCTTTATTAATAAACTGAGTGACAATTTAAAATAAATTCTTTCAGCTGTTCAGAATGGTACACAGATGTACTGGCACATTTCAGACTAAGTTAAATAAAGAGCAAACTATTATGTCACCGAAGGAGAGGAAGAGGAGCTGATCTCTGACCAATAAAGCAAAATAAAGCAGTGTTAAGATGGTGGCTTTGAGAAAAATAAGCCAGACTATTCTAGTACTTAGGTGACCTATGGAAGCAGCAACAAAAGAGAGAAAGATCTTACCAAAGGAAAAAAAGTGGGAGAAGTATAAAGGTACACTGTGGAGTGAAAGAGCTATGCTGAAACAAGCGGGAAAAAAATAGAAAATCAGTTTGGGACATAAAGCAAAAAAGATGAGGGGCGGGGGGTAAAGCTTATAAAAGTCATAGCATTAACATGATTGATATCTTCACAGAAAGAGAGGGTTGGAATGAGGAGTGAATAGGTGTTGGTATAAAGACCTGTCTGACATCCAAGCACGGGAATACTAGTCTGAAGTCTTTAGCTTTCCTTGTGTGCTTTACTGTATTTCATTCCAAGGCCAGGTATCTCACAGTGGGTAACCCAAACCTAGTTTTTAGGATGCTTAAATCTTTATAGGACTTGCAGTGAAGAGAATATGCACTTGCATTTAGATTTAATTTAGGTGCTTATATAGGTAATTGTTGTTCCTAAGCTGCTGCTATAGAGAGAGAAAAAAAGAGAGGCTCCTAAGGGGTTGGTTCAGGGTACGTATGATATGTGCTACAGATTTCTCTCGAAGGACCTTGTATCTACTGACACTATATATGATTCTGTCATCTTAATTTAGACAGTTAAAGCAAGCTGTATCCTCTCTCTGTCTCTTTGTCTTCCTATTCCATAACTGAAGGCAAAATAGTTGTTTTTTTTTCTACTGTGAGGTTAGCATTCAACAGGAGTTGTGAAGCACTTGCATATTATGGTGGTCACAGACTGAGAAATGCCAAAATGGGAGATGTCTTTTGTTGGAGGAAAACAGTATTCCAGGGAGATTTGATGGGGTGTTTTATATATACAAATTTTAAGGATGTTCTGGAGAAAAGTAACCTTTCTTCAAAAGACAGCAGTAGAATTAGCTGAAGAAAACTAGAAGCAATAAGAAGTTAATAGATTTAGCATGCAGTGTGATGAACAGGCAGAGGACAGTCATAGCATCACTTCTTTGGGATGACCCAGCTTTGGGATGAGTGTTTATCTAGAGTGTTGTGTCACATTCCCCATAGTTTCATCACTATCACAATACAAGAAAACAAATATTGTTATTTCACCATACTGTATATAGTTTTATACGTGATTTCTATATTTGACTGTGATTACAAAGCATATGCAAAAATATTAGTGACACAAACACATTATCAAAAAATATTAGTGTCAGTAGCTACTGCGACTAAACTGCCGAATACTACATTTTATGAGTATTTTATGCCTGATGTATTGATGTCCATGCTTGGTTGATTAGTCAGAGCACAGTTAATCTTTCTACTACCAGTCAGTATAGTAATTTTAAAGGACTGAAAACAAGACTGATATTCAGGAGTAAAGGTTGAAATATTTTTATCTGGAACTTTTCTTTAAAATGGCTTGTCTGTGAAAGTAGAGGAGACTTCTTTACTTGAAGTTTTCAAAGTTTGTCACAGCTAAATTGAGTAGTCTCAGAAATCTTAAGTCATAGTGCTTCCCTGAGGGTAAAGTCATCCCTCTACAGAGTACCATTCATGCCCCACTTACCCTCCATTAAAGCTTTCAAAGGAAGTTTGAAGTGGGACGCTGGCCTTCTACTGAAGCACATTCCTCACCTGCAGAAAAGACTTTGGAAGGCTTCTGTTTAATATCTGTATGTCTGTTTCTCACTTTTTTCCCTCAGAATGGTAAGATAATTTTTTTTTTCCTTCTTTCTTTTTTGAAACAGAATTACTTACTGGGGAACCAAATTAGAAGATGAAAGAAGCGAAGACTGGTCATCTATGCAGAGGAAATGACAAGGTATGCATAGCAATCACACTGGAGATTCATTTCTTGATGGTGCTTAGGTCTTCATGGTAGATTACTTCTGGCAATAAAGTTAAAAATAGTCCTCGGAAAACTTGAAAAAGATGTTTTGGAAAGAACTTTTTTCTTCTGTTTTATAGCCAGAGTAAGCAAAGTAAGTATTTATATCTTTATAAATATCTTTAAGGCACACCTTTAAACTCCTTACTATGCTGAAATGTAGCTATATTTCTACAGGTAAATGGCAGTCACATTCATGAACTTTTTTTTTGGCAGAGGCCAGTAAAAACAACCTTTCTCCCAACACTAAACTGAAATCCCTTCAGACACTATCAGTGGTCATTCCTGAGGCTTTCAAGTAATCATTTCACAGATTCATTTAAATTACTGTACACTCAGTTTAGAAGTTGTACTGTTTTCTCTTTTCTTTGTCATTTATAATCACTACAAGGAGATGTGCTAACACTTGTTTTGCACTGCTTTTAAAGAATATATTCTTTTACATTTGTCATCCTGTAAATTGGTAAATGCAAAATCTGCACTGCTAACAAGTCATGTCACTGAAATATGTTCAGTAATATGAATGTATAATATTTGTACAATGACTGCTAAGAGACTGGCACAAGGCTATATGCCACTTAAGTTCTGAGGTTAAATGTTACTTCAGTGATGCATAAAATTCGTATTGACCATCTGCCCTGCATTGAATGGAACCCATTAATGAATAAGCCTCACGGTATCACTGTGAGATAGGGAATTATGATCTCCATTTAACAAGTTATAAAACTGAGCCCCAAAGGGGTCATGTAATCATTTCAAGTCATACAGGAAGTCTATAATAGAGCCAGCAATGAAAGCCAGCTCACCTGACCTGCCATCTTTCCTATTTGGACATCCCTGAATTTGGTATCCTTTTCGCTATGTTCTGTCGTGTGTGGAATTTGTATATCAACAGCTGTGCATTCTTTATGCACAGTTTTAACCATGAAGTTCTCTTGCAAAGTAACTTAAAACACACAGTTAATGTGAACCGTGAATCATGCTCGTCCATAAAGAACAACATGAGACACAATACAAAAAGGCCAGCATAAGCAGCACCAGATGGCCTTCCTAAATTGAGCAAGTTAGCAAAAAAATGCCAAAAGGGAGATCTGGTATTGTGACCTCTCTTACTATTTTTTTGCATAATGTTTAGAGGAAGACTATGCAAGTCTTTCCGTAGTACAGGGAGGAACTGCTGGTATAGGACGACTGATGCTTTTGCTTTTGTAATCTTGCTGAACGTCTCTTTGATATCCTTTAGTAAATGTCAGGTTACATGTTGGCTGCTTGCATTCTAAAACTGAAGTATAAATCATCTTCTCAAGTGACAGAAATCTTCATTTTGCCTTGCAAAATATTTTTCTAACTGTATCTTATGTAACTGTTACAGTTGTTGACATTTTCCTTAAAAGCCCTGTTCGTTTGACACTCAAGATTTAGTATGAAGCTATAGACTAGAATAGAGAGTTCTTTGCCTTTGCTTGTACCTGTTTCCTTTACCATGAGTTGAAGAAAGGAATATTATGCATTTCTGAGTCATGCTGTAGAAAGGTATTTTATTTTTAATATCATTAGAATTTTAAAAGAAGGAGAAGGATAAAACTTAGCATAGGTGAAACCAAGAGTTAATAC
>JAAGAY010143940.1:0-35613 GCA_011801015.1 Ardeotis arabs | reverse complement strand
CTCTTCTCCAGGCTGAACAGCCCCAGCTCTCTCAGCCTGGCCTCACAGCAGAGCTGCTCCAGCCCTCTCAGCATCTGCGTGGCCTCCTCTGGACCCTCTCCAACAGCCCCACGTCCTTCTGATGTTGGGGGCTCCAGAGCTGGACGCAGCGCTGCAGGGGGGTCTCACCAGAGCGGAGCAGAGGGGCAGAATCCCTTCCCTCGCCCTGCCGCCCACGCTGCTGGGGATGCAGCCCAGGATATCGTTCACGTGTCTTTATGGCTTCCAGACTAGAGAGAACTCTAATGTGGCTGGCTTGGAGAATGGGCAGAGGAACATGCGCTGTATACACTGGTCCATGCGCATTTACCTTTCTTATCTGTGTACTTTTTTCATTTATTCCCAAGCTTTTTGTAGAGTCAGAGTTACGGTGCATCTTCTACATGTTTTATTTCATTTGAGAAACATGGAAAATTATCAAGATGCTTTCACTTCTTTGTAAAGTCCTGCTAGTTGCAAAGTGAAAAAGACAAGAAAGCTGTTATGATCATTCCTAATAGAATTGTGGTAGTTCCATAGATTTTTTTTTTTTTTTTTTTTTTTGGTATATCATTTCCTCACCTGGGATTTTTATTGTAATGTGTCATGAGTGATTCTGTTGTGAATGTTCATACTGACTTTATTTTATTTGTTTAAAGATCTCCAGTGTGTTAATTCATCTTGGAGAAGTAATTTTGAATTGTTTCATGACAAAGAAGGTGCAGAGGCAAGACTGCACTGTCAGTAGAAAACAGTATTAGCATTTCTTCCCTATATCCATGTCTGGTCTGAAAAGCATCAGCAGACCCTTCTTTCTGTGGCTGGGAATAGGGGTTTCACCCAGTCGCCGTGGCAATGCGTGCATACTCCGTGCTTCTGTCTTCTTATAACTTTGGTACTTGGTTACGTATTTTACCCCCTGTCACTTGGAAAATTCTCGTCTCCAGACCAAATGGGTTTAAGTTGCAAGCCTCTACACCCAGTTTATGAGAGGTCTGCTCTGCAGCTGGTGAAAGTATTTCTTTCTCTCTTTTTTTTTTTTGCTTCTCCTTTTTTTTTTTCCCCTCCTCTTTTTTTTTTCACCCAGTCCTGTCTTCCCAGAAATTGAAATGACTTACGTAGAGCTCTTGAGGCATGAAAGCATGTCAGGAATACGTTCAGCATTGCCAGAGGGAGGTTAATTGTTCAGTAAATAGATTTGGGCCTGACTGTCATAGAGAACAGAAATTGGGTTACTGTAATGTCCGTTTAAAAAGGTGCTGTGTAATGCATAGAAGAAAACTGTGAGCTATGTGTGCATTTTAGTTTTTTTTATTTACTTTTTTTTTAAATTGCATCCAGTGCTGTGAAGGCTTGATGCTCTTTCATTGTGCTGTGCTGCCTTAGCAACAGAGATTGAGCAGGAAGATGAGGAAGCTTTTATTTTTAATATCACAGTGTCAGATTAACACCCAGCAACCCAAGACGACGGTAACACCTAAACTGGGGTCGTTCAATCCATGAGTAAAATGTAATTTTCATGGCAGGGATCATGTAAGCTTGCATATTATGAAAGTAGAAACTTTTCAGAAAGCACATTTCTGCACATTAATCCTCTAATAAAATAAAATGTAATAGTTCTGGAAAACAAACAAGACACAAAAATGTCATATCGCTTTGAATTCTAATTCTCTGTGTTGTCCCGTTTCATGTTAAGGTATGGATGACAAGAATGCAGCTAAACTCAACGAGCTCATTCAAGCCGGGTGAGTAAGAACTTACTCCTGAAACTCTTTAAAACTGGGTTGTTCAGCAGCTTGATTGTCAAAGTGGTCATCCATTCTTCATTTGTTTTGTATGTTTTTTTCCCCCTCCTCTTTTCTGTGAAGCCATTAATTGTTATTACTAAGAGATTATGAGTGTGAAGTTTAAGACTGTAATTAAATGAGAATTCTTTACAGCAATAATGCTGCAACTACGTTGATCCCCTGTGGGAAAAATAGCTCATCTCCAAACAGTTCTGCCAACAGTGCTGACGAGTCCTGGCTCTCAGACCTGAAACGACGCTTTCAATACACCGTAGGCTTCAGCCCTCCAGCCGCTTCTGCATTTACTTCATCTCAGAATGAGTTTGGGGGTTCAGTCTTGGCAATGCACTTTTAGAACACGGAAGGGATTAGAAGTTGCTGTACTACTAGAAATGAGGGAATACCTTGTGTATTTGTATGTAAAATTTTCTGTAGTCCTGCTTTTAGAACTTGCGTATTCTACAGTGAAATCTCTTTCAAAGAATATTATTTTAAGGAGTATAATCATTTAACTTTGTTTCAAATTGTAGCAGGCATGGCTTTGTCCTAATCATGTCTTTTAAAGTGATTTGAGAATAGTATTACTTTCTGTCTGTTACAGATCACTTTTTGCTTTTGGCATTTGTGCTTTTAGGGTGCTTCATTGCAGCAGACAAGTCACTGATGAAGTAAACTGTATTGTGAACAGGAGGAGGAGTTTGCCCACTCAGCGGCGGCTGACTTTTTGGCTTTACCTTACATAAAATGGATACTTCTTGTTGTGCCTTTCCGTTGTTCGCAAACGGAGTTGCCAAATTAGTTCCTTACAGTTTATTATCCTTTAATCTCCTGGGAGGTGCACTCTGTACAGTGTACTGTTGCCTTGCAGATCTTGAATGTGATTATTTATTAAATCACTTCTTCATTCTTTTGTTAACTGCAAAGTTTGAATTTAGAAGAGAAATTGTCATTTGGTTTGGGTTTTCTACAATTAAGAAAATCTTAGCAGTAATTTTTTTCAAATTGGTAAGTGATTCGTAATGAAAATTACTTCTTTAAATTGGAGTTATTGGTTAAAATGGGCCTGGGAGGAACGGTTTTTCGCTAGTGTCCCAAATATCTCTAGAGTTCAGGATATAGGCAGTCATTTTGGTCTCTCTGTGTTGTACTGGAGAGCCTTTCTAATACTGTGTTATGCAAACAGGCTGAACTATAGTAAATGAGACTGATGACTTCTAGCAAGCTGTAGCATCAGTCTAGCACTTTGCATAATTAAGGCCTCAGTTCTTCTAATTAATTGTTAATGAGGCCTAATGATTTCTGTGAAGTCGAGGTGTTTATTTTATAAAAGTCTTGTAACAAACCATTTTGAACAGAGGAGTCTTTGCATTTGAAGATATCGATGCTAATCTTCTAACAAAAAACTGGAGTGTACATAATATTAATGTTCTTAGGCAGTTCAGAAATAGTTGCTCTTGCTTAGGCTTTTTTGTCTACCAGATGGAAGACACATCTTTGCTTACCTTTTTCTCCTGCATCTCTTATGCCATTTGGTGGGCAAACCTCATCAGTCGAAAAGCAGCAGGCTGTGCAGGGAGGCAGCGTTCACATTTTCGTCTTCGTTGCAACCTGGATGTCTACACCATCTGAGTGAATCCCCTGCACGTGCAGGGCAGCCTCAGACCTCCCACGTATCTCACATCTCCCACGTTGCACGTATCCCATCTTGCTCAGTGATGTTAGAGTTCTGTGACCCCCCTCTCTCTCCGTTTGTAAGTGGTTCTCTTTTTCAGTTCCTAACATGTTTCTTTCAAGTGTGGTACTCCTCCTTTTCCTCTGAGTGCAGTGCACTTTAAGGCTTGTGGCTATATTGAAAGTCTTGAGTGAAAGCAAATCCAAAGTGATTAAAAATGAGGAATGTGAACGTGCATTATTCTGGTGATCTTCTGCTGATGTGGGTAAACATTAGCCTCATTGAACTGGTAAGAAAGATCAAGAGAAGCTGAGGTTGTGAGGAGCTACCTGGCAATTTATTTGCAGGATGACTCTGAACCATGGAGTTACACATTCTAATTCAGTGCTTATTTTGCTTATGTTACACGTCGTCTCTGGCTTTCTGTGGTGTATGGAAAAAACAAATGACCCTACCAGGTGCTCATAAGAAAACCATATTTAAAATCTTCCTGGTTGAGCTTATAATCCAAGTCACAGATACTAAATAGTGCCTGAAAACTTAATCAAGTGACTATTTCAAGTAATGGCAAAATCTTTGTGTGAAATGTCCCAGTTTGGTCGTTGAAGTTAAGGCCGTTCACTGCTGTAACATCTTTGTACTTGTCTTCAGAATTTCAGTAACATGTAAAACCAGGCTAGGCCGTAGCCTTTGGTATACTTGTAGCTGAACGAATCAGGGGTCTTTTAGAAAATAGATCAAGGTTTAGATATTTATAAATGCAAGTGGAAGGTAAGAATTGTTCTGCCAGCTTCTGTAACTGGTCTGAGTAGTTCAGCGTACTCAGGTCAACACTGGCCCACACGAGCGGCCTAAAGAAGTTTTCATAATCACTAAGCAGGACAGCTACGACACAAAGATCCCTTAGAAATTATAGGGAATATGAATCTCTTTCTCTCTAGTCCTTTGTTGCTAGTTTATGACAGCAAGGATATGTTGCTGGATTGTGCGATTAGGGTAGATGACAAGAAACAAAGATTTATGGCAGTATATCAGAACTGCTCAGAAACCCATTTAAATAAACTTAAACTAAATGGTTTTTTTGTTTAGTTTTGTTTCACTTTTAGGAGTGAAACATTTTTTTTTAACCTAGGTTTTGCAACAATCTTTAAATTTAATTAAAAACCATGTTTGAGGAAATAGGAATATTTTCTAGATATCTTTGTAACAGTCCAGGATTTGTGGAGGAGTTAAAAAACCAAACCGCAGCAAATACAGAATTAAAGAAGTAGTGTAAGTATGCAATTGTTAAAGCACACACAGCATGTGTGTTTGCCCCCCAGTCTGAGAGCTCTTAATGTCACAAGTAAGAAAGGCCATTAAAGACAGAAACTGTTAACGGATATTGATTGATCTGCCTGGTTCCGTTCCTGGGTGTTCCTTGTGTGGAGTGATCCTTCATTGCCTTTGATTTCCTTGTAAAAGCTGTTTGGCATGCTGAGAGGGAATTTGTAACTCCTGAGAAATCTCGATAATAAAATAGCAATTCATCCTGAAAAAATTTGTATAGAAAACCAAGCTTTTTAAGTAGGCAGAATATGTTCTTGATGTCAAGTTATACTAGTAGTTCTTGATGCATATTCAGTAGAATAACTTTTTTTTTTAAGATTTATCATCTTCTGCATTTGGAAACATCCAGGATCTAGGTAAGAGAAGAGAAGGAACTAAGTGGTTTTAAGCTAAGAGTAGTTCTGTTGCAGGCTGTCTCCTTTTTACGGTGCTTGCCTTTAAATTTGTAGAGCTATTCTTTTTGCAGCTCCCAGCCATGGATTTCAATTAGGAAACTACACTCTCTAAATAGATCTGATTTTATATTAGTTTAAAGAATAACTTATTATCAGACTCTTACCTAGATTACTTGAAGCCCATCATAATTTCTGGAAGAGAGGATTGGGGGAATTGGAACTGGAATTCCTAACTCTCCAAGCAGAACATCTGAATCTAGACAGCTGGGATGCTACTTCTAAAATGTGTGGTAGGGAGCAGGGAAGGTAAAGATATTGATTGCTGTAGTCGTGGAAGCGTGCTGTAGTGCCAGGGCAAAAACTTCCATGTGAAGTTTTTTTATGTTGTTTTGCCAAATTTATGTGTGTCCATGCTCCTTCATTTACCGAACAGCTGTACTTTGCTTGCTAATTTCTAAACTGTGCTGTTCGCACTCGGTACTTGGAGAATGCAGTAGTTCCTGTTCCTCTTTTAAGGCTACCAGCAGTTTTGCATTTATTTTCTTTCCTCCGATACGATTTTTCTCCTAGATTTTTATATTTTAAAACCATAATTTTCCATAATATACGTATGGTTTTCACACATCTTTTCTGGCTTTTATCCTAGGTTTTGATGGGTGGAGGTTTTTTTTCCCTCTCTGCCTTTTAAACACAGCTACAGATGCAGCCAAGAGCTTATGATGCTGATCTGTGTTCATCTGGAAGCTGCTCTGTGGTGGTAACAGACAGTGGGTATCTGCAACCCAAGGTGCACCTGAGCAGATGGTAGACAAATCCATCAGGAAAAACTGCCAGGAAGCCTGACGCAATAATAAATGCTTTGTGACCAACTAGTTAGGCTCTTTAAGATAAATAGAAAATATGAAAAATGAACAGCAGTGCTTTTTTTTTTTTTTCTTTCTTCTTTTTCTTGATCAAATTAGCTCAGCTGTTGTAGATGGATCAAATAGCCTTTTGAGCATTCAGGTCCTTCTTTCAGTCACCTTCTAGTCATGTGACAGAACAATTTCCACAAAGCTTGTCTGTTTTATGTAGTCGTATCAGTTAATCTAAGAAGAAATAATGTTTCTCCCCGAAGACCCCTTCTCCCTTACACTGTCAAAGTTACAAAAATAATAATAATAATAATAATAATGCTGTTTCTGACTCTTCACTTGCATGCAGCTCCTTCAAGGGCACGTTTTGATAAAAAGGTGTTGCATTAGCTGAAATCAAGATGCAAGAGGAGAGTCTCAGCTCGCACAAGTAGTCGAAAGAATTTGCTGTCCTAATGTAGTGTAAATTTGCAATTTAGCAATCTGTTTCAAGGTGCGTTGAATTACTTGATTTATTTTCACTGGCTTTAGTGGATTTTTTATGAGGCTATTAAGAAACTCTGTTTTGCACTAGAACAGGAGGGAACATCTAGGTATGTCTTCACTAAGCAAGGAAATCATTAGAGCAGTTCTGATTGCTGTAATGCAGTAATTAACTCTTTGCAAGAACAAAGACGACACTGATTTTGGTGTGTTCCTGCAGCAGCATTGTTTTCTGTACCACTGTTGTACCACATGCCCAGACTTTGTGTTTTCTAGTGGCTGGGTGCATTCGTGCATCCTGTTGTCTCAACCGGAGCTTCGTAAAATCACTAGCTGTGATGAGCAGCGTGAGTGGTAACAGAGTCAGTGTAGCTGTCATTGCACCCCTGTAGTTACAAAGTCAAAAGGTATTTGTTGTGAATTGTGAGGATGTGTTACTTTAGCATAAAAATATGTAATAGGAAGAGAGATTTCTAGGAGCTATAGTAAAAGTTGAAGACTTCTAGTCCTCAGCTGTTTTTTCAGTTGCTGTTCTTGGAGGAAATAATAATAAGCACTGGACAAAGGAATGTAATATGTATCTAGAGTTTTTATTTACTGCAAATTCTGTAGGGTCTGCCAGATCCTTCAGGTGTTGTACCAGGCACTTTTACCCTAGGCTACTGCTTCTGACTGCTGTCTGAGACCAAAGTTTGAGCTTGTGAAGGAGCTCAAGGAGATCCTCCACCTAAAGATTTGGATCCAAGACAGGAGTAGTCCAAGCACTGATCAGCTGAATTTGAGAGCAGCAGAATTTGTAGTCAAGTTTCCTGTCTTTATACATTGCTGTCCTTGTTAACTTGACATAAGTGAGTCTGGGTTGATTTACACTTCACTTTATTTACACATTGAAAGAAAAAAAAGAGTGTGCTAGCTGGATAGGATTAAACTTGTTTTCAGGAGTTTTATTTTCTAAAAAAACCAATGCTGATTTTCTGTTAAAATCATATCTGCACTTCAGTATAATGACAAGAGGATATTGAGCTCAGGTGTCGATTGCAATGAGCAGGAGGAAGTTTTACCTTTCATCGTTACCTTGTGTCATTGAGTAGACATTCACAAGTGTTACTGCGTCTTCCTCTAAGAGTCTTTCCCCTGGCAGAGATTGACCGTTGCACTTGGTGGGACCCACTGTCTTCAGACAATTCAAGTTTCCAACAGTTCGGTTAGGGTTCAGTTGAAAGAGGAAAGGTAACAACAGTGCTTCTGTTACAGCAGCCATAGTGGTGTCTGCTGTTGCAGATGTGGAAGTAGGAAGCGCTATTTAAAACCAGGCAAGTAGCTCTTGAGTCCTTTTTATTTTTCCTTAACTAGTACTATTGCTAGTTTCTCTACAGTACTTGAGGGCCTTCTCCTCGTTTCATTAGTTGAGCCATCACTACTTCTGTGTCATAGCTCCTTAGAAAGAGTGAGGGCTGACGTATTCCGTCTAGCTTCTGGTAGCTCAGTGGAGATTGAGGAAATCTGGCCATCCAGACCTGGCATGTTCTGAATCTGCAGAAGTTCACAGCTTAGTAACAGAAACTTCTGAGCTGCTCGCCTCATCAACTCCACATCTTCTCAGGTCTGGCTTAACTTCTGCTGCCCTTTTGCAAATTTCCCTCTTAGCAGGGCAGACAAATGCTCTTTCTGCCTGTTGTTGTATTCCTTACAGCAAGGAAAAAATAAGATCCTGCTGTAGGAATAGTCTCTGTAATTTCTTTCATTTTACTTGCAAGGACTTGCATTCAATCCTGCTCCTTCTGCCTAGCTGATCCTTACTGTTTGAAATATTAGTAAATAATTAGTAAATACTGCCATCAGTAACTTAACAATGCCTGCCTTTTAAGTCTCTAAAAAGAAAACAGGGCTGACTGAGTGAAGAAATCAAATAGTTCCACTGTGTGAAAACAAAAATGGCCTCTTGCTTTTGAGGATCTTTATCACTGTTAATGCGGTATTGAAGGTAAAAGCCAGGGAAATCATACTGTAAAAGTTACTGCGGTCAGGTTCCCGCACATCTGTTAGGCCTCATTTCTGCAACAGATGTGGCATTGATATTCCAGAATGGAAGGCCCTTCAAAAACTTCAGACTTTTTCTTCCTGTGATTAAGAGTTGGGAGTATAAAGAGGAGACGAAAGCAAAACCACTTACCTTTTATGAAGAGGCTGTCTCTGAGGGTACTCTTCCACTGAAGTAACATAATTCTGGCCCACTTTATAAAATAGCATTCTTTCCCTGAGTGGACAACCCAGTGTTTCATGAAAGTCTGGAAGAAGAGGGTCACAAGAGTAGCATTTCTGTAATGAAAAGTAAGGCAATAGAAAAGACCAAATGCTCTTGTGAATCTGCAGTACAAACCCCTACATTTCTGTGTTCATTCCTACAGCCGTGACTGCGTTTGACTCTGTCCCTGATATGTATGTACTCAAACTTCTGTTAATGATGCCCGTAAATACTTCTCTTTCAATGTATTCAGGGCTACGACTGTTCGTTACAAAGGCAGAAACCTTCGTATCAAAGCTCCGATGTGCAGAGCTTTGAAGAAACTCTGTGATCCGGATGGTAAGTAAGAGGTGCTGGAACGTGAAAGGGTTTTAACAGGTGGTCAAAAGTATGAGAGAGAGTAGGCCTGTTTTGGTGTGCCCATCACTGGCAGGGGAATTTGTGCTATCTCACATTTGTGCTGGACACAGATTTGTCCCTATTGTCTTACTTATCCTGTTTGCTTGAATAATCCCAATAACTTTAGGACCCACCCAGCTCTCTGAGTCTTGGAGTATGTCACTAGCTGAACTGAAAAAGGAAGTAGCTGCGCCAGGCAAGATTGCTACTGCTCTACCACTTGTGCTTTCACTGTATGTGAACTTTAGTCTCTTGTTGCAGTGAGTAAGCAGTAGGATGTTGTTTAGCATTGATCACTTTAGACTTTTTTTAACCTTCTCCAGTTCAGCTATGTGTGGTGTTGGTTTTTTTTTTTTTTCCTCCTTTCTCTTCCTTCTCCCCCGATAAGTAGAATCAGTGCAATTTAAAGGTCTCAAATACTGTACTGATTCAAAGTTTCCAGCCAGCTGATTTTGACACTGCTTGCTCAACTGGAAGCTCCAGTACCGCTGCAGTGTCCAAAGAAAAAAGAAAACCATACGGGAACAGGAGGCAATCTAAGGAGGCCGGCTCCACGGGAGAAGCTGAGCTGCCTACGTTGTCTGTAGGCGATGCTGATGTCTGTGACGCTTTTTTTCATGTAACTGAGCATATAGTGTTCTGAGTTGTCCTTGCTTTGACCCATGCTCTTTGTGCTTCATCTCCCTTCAGGCGTTAGTGATGAAGAGGACCAGAAGCCAGTACGTCTTCCTCTCAAAGTCCCTGTGGAGTTGCAGCCACGAAATAATCATGCATGGGCTCGAGTACAGAGTCTTGCCCAGAATCCACGGCTTAGGTAATGAAGAACTGATTGCTGTGCTCAGAGTAGAAAAGGGAAATATACAAGCAGCATTCTAGCATCTTCCTCTCTCTTCGGGGTTCTCTTTGCCACCTGGGCACTTCATCTTTGATAATGCAGTTTGCCTAAATGTACTTACTCTGAAGGTTTTGTCCAACCAGAGTACGTGACTGGAAACATGAAATACCAGACCTGAAAATTAGATTACCATTGTTCTTTGTATCTTTTGAGTAATGATATGAGCTACTGGAGTTGGGGATGACTGTACTTTGTGCCACGTACACCCAGTTGTCAGAGCAGAGTGCAAGTAAAACGGAGATAGGCAGCACTAGTTCTACAAAATTTGTGTTGAATGTACCTTGAGATAGAGGCACAGGGGCGGGAAGCGAAACAGCGGTCAGGGGCGCCTGCACCAAGACTCTGACCATGTCAACTGCAACACAGCAAGATGAGCATCAAGGAAGGTATTTGTAGTTTAATCTCCTCCCTGCAAAATGTAGTTGCTGCTGTTGTTTCAGCGTCATCAATGGCTGTTTATCCTAGTACCTAGATCTGGTCCAAAACTCAGGGCAGAAGACACAAGGCCTGTGTGGCGTTGATCGTTCTTTCAAATAGCGTACTGCAGTATAATGGCCGAAGAGCATGCAGCAAAGAGAATGAAGATTTTTAGCTTTAGGTTTGTTTTGTAAAGTGCTTTGAGAGCAAAAAGTAAATGTTTGGGGCTCTTTTTGTGCCCCTTTTTTCTCTTTCTTTCTATAATTCATGCGGTAGCTTTGTGCCTTGCCTGCACTTTTGCAGTTTAGCTGAATCTTGTCATCTTTTCCATTCTTCTTCTTCTTCCATCTGGAGAAACTAGTATCTTAAATCATGGCAATCAGATTTATTTTATAGACTTATAGATCTTCTCATTTGTGAGCTATCTAGATTTTAAGGTTGCAGGACAAGATACATTTTTGGTTTTCGTGATTTTTTTCCGTAGAGCTTGGGAGTGGTAGGTGTGTTCTCTGTGCTGGTAGTACAGAATGCCAGTTTCTTCCCTTAATTCCCATCCGAGCACTGAGGCTGTGATTTGGACTTCTGCTGACATTTTTTCTCTGTTCCCTTGCTTTCTTTATCTTGCATACAGGATGATTGTGGAGTTACATCGGAAGGTCTCCAGCCTCATTGAGTTCCTGAAGCAGAAGTGGGCTCTCCATGAAGTGCGTATTGTATCCTTTTTCCGCTTGGTCTGCTCTGTGTGCTGTGTCTTGGGAGCAATTCCCTTCCTATTCTAAATTGATTTCTGCATCAGGAATGTGATTTTACCTCATAAATTTACCAGCCCATGCTTCATAAAGGTAGAGGTCAGTATCTCAGCATCACTAATAGAGCCTTTCATGAGAAATCCCATAATATTTCAATTTTACCTCAACTCTTCTCTACTGTGATCACCTGAAAAGCTAGTTAGTAATGAATGAAGCTCCCTGCCTTCATTTCATTTCCTTAAACAGTGAGCTTAGTCTGTTTCATTCTAGATGGATGACCACCATAGAAGCCTGGATAATAACTGACAATCTCGTTTCCAGTTGCAGCAAAGAGATTAAGGACAGATCTTTCCCCCTGTTGTACGCAGTTTCACCAAATAAAGGCTTAAGCGTCACGGCGGGGTAGCTGCTGCTCCCTGTTCCCTACCTGTACGCTGTCTGAGCCTACAGCGTTGGTGATAACCCCTTCCTCTGAACTTTGATCCGTGGAGCAGCAGGATTTGTAAGTTAACAGCCATTTTGTTCCACTGCTGGATGGTATGTCGTATCCTGTTCTTAGTCCTTTAATTCAGGGTTTTCTTTTTAATTTGTGAGCCTGGAAGAAGTAGCAGCACAGCACTTGAACCTTACACGGCTGCCCAAACGCGGAAGGTGGTGGTTACTGCACAGACCGGGGAGCCTGTTTCACTCTGCAGTGCCGCTGGGGTTTCTTGCGTGGTTTTGCTGGGATTTGTTGGTTGGTTGGGTTTTTTTACGAGTGCAGTGGTGTATGAAGCAGAGATACGTAATTTTGTCTGGAACAGAGATTTAGTTTATGCTTGTATCAGATCTTTGGTGTAGTTCTTCTCACCACAAAAGGACTTAATCTCTGATTATAGAGTCTTCATATCTGTGGTGAGTAGAGAACATGTCCTTGATTTGCTACTTTTTTTTTTTCCTTTAAGCTTGCAAAATAGGCTACCAGGTTCTTGTTTGGAAGGGGCAGATGATTGTTGTATTCTTTGACACATGTTTTTAAGCGTAAAACACTAGAAGAACAGCAGCTTCTAGACTCCAGAGACTCAGAAACAAGAGGCAGCTTCTCAGAGGAGAAAGTGATGCTCCATCTCTTTCCGGGAGAGAATTGTACACTCACTCCGCTGCCTGGGGTAGCCAGAGTGGTCCACTCCAAGGCTTTCTGCACAGTGCATTGGCAGGAAACTGGCAAATGCAAACAGAACACGAAAGACTCTCACTTACTACCCCCTGCACAAATTCTAGGCATACAGAGTGGTCAGGGGACAGCTAGGGGACAGCTCAAATACACGCGGGGAACAGAAGGTAAGGGTGTTGGAAGGGCAGAGAGCACTACAGAGCCAAGCAGAACCTCTCAGCCCACAGTTGAAGTTTCTGCAAGCACTGAAGATGGCGCCCCAGAGCCTGGCCTGGTGGAAGGAACAGCCTCAAATCTCGGCATCCCTAATTCTCTCCAAAAACCACCTTCTGGACTTCAAGAGCTGGGAGGGAACCATGAAAAGCTAAGCTCAGTGGCCTTTTGTGCGGAGGGCAGGGAGGCTCTGGCTAATGACCAAGCGACTGTGCTACCGTTGTGCAGCACAGCTTGTGCGTGCAGTAAGATCCCTGACGTGGAGGAGCTCTCTCTGCTCGATCCGTTCCCACGGTACATGAAGTCCTGTCAAGACCTGATCGTCCCAGAGAAATGTTCTTGCGCAGACAAACTGCATGGGAAAGACTCTACTTCAGCAGCTGGTGATGCTTCTCCTGTGGCTTTTCCAAGCAGGAGGAGCACAGAGACCTCTGACTCCTGTTCACAGCTACCGAGAGGCGGTGTGGCTTCACCTGGCAGTGGCCCATCCAGATATGAAACTCAGGCTAGCCACAGCCAGGGCCAGCAGCTTGATGCTTGTACCAAGGATATAACAGATGCAGCAATGGAGGATTCTCAAGAGAAGCTGGGCTCCTCATTTCCACCTCCACCTCAGGGACAATCTAGTACAAAGTCTCTCAAGGATGACCCAAGCCGGCTCTCTCAACAGGTTAGAGAAGAAGGATGGAGTCTACGAACTTCTGAGAGCCTTACGCTGGCTGAAGTCTACCTCATGATGGGCAAACCAAACAAGCTGCAGCTGGAATATGACTGGTTGGCTGTGTTGGAGCCAGAAACACAGGATGCTAGGGAGCAAACATCTGAGTCAAGTGCTGTTCCTGCGTGTCCCACCTTTCACAAGCAGAGACTTCTGAACTGCCTTTTAAAGCTCATCTCTACTGAAGTCAATCCCAAATCAGTAAGTAGCTCTTGTTCACGCTGTGTATGCTAAACTCTTCCTTGATGTGGGGAGTAATTGCCCAGTCCTGTTTTCATAGTAAATCAATGTCAAGATCTCGGAGATCTCGGAGATTCCTGTATTTAAAAAACAATAGCACAACACAACCCGGCTTGCTACAGAGTGGACTTCTCCTCAGTATGCTGCGCTTGCTTTTTACACTGCCTGTTAGTTCCCGGTTTGCTGCGGGTCTCGGGGGTACTGCAGCGGCACGTTTAGTGTGACTGCTGAAGAGATCAGTCATGAGTTTAGGTTAGGTAGGTGCCTTCTGTTTTCTCTCAGGGGAACCATAGAACAGCCCGGGTTGCAGGGGACCTCGGAAGACCTCTGGTCCAACCTTTAGTGAGAAATGGAGCCTAGATGACAAAGGGAGCCTAGATGAGATGAATATTCCCCATGGAAACTGCAACCCTTAGTTTCCAATGGTTGCGTAGTTCAAGTTACACGAAGTATAAGTGTGAAAAGATAGCATAGCCAATGTAACTACACTTGGCACAGGGATTTTTGTAGAAGTTCTCAGACGCTAGGATAGTGGTTTAACAGAGCCAGAAAAAATATCTTCTTCCTTAGGCGCACAGCTGTGAGTGAACTGGCTTTCCGTCTTGTGCTTTGTAGCCAGTGTTTAAGAGCTGCCCCTGTGATACCTGGGCAGCTATTTCCACCTACTGCAACCAACTGAAACTTAGTAAAACATCCTTTTGAAGACCAAAAAGACACTGAATTCCACAGATCTAGCTGAATTCCTGTGATGGAGATACGATGAGTTAAAGATACCATTTGCATTGTATTCCAGCATAGGATGCAAAGGTATCACTGTTCCCAAACAGACGTAGTTCCTTGATCTTTCTCTGTTGGTGCAAACTTAACCCCCCCAAGCTCCTTTTGATCCTGATTTTATAGACACAGAATGTAGGATTTCATAAATTTAAAACCGTTCTTGCTCAGAGGCAGCTCCAGATATAGACTTTGTTTAAATTGTAAACAATTTTTTTTTTTGGTCTCACATCTCACAGATGTCTGGCAATGTCTCCTCTTTTGGCATCTACTTTTACTTCTGGTGACACGTGTGACAGCCAGGGATGGCAAGATTAAAGAATCACAAACTAGAAAGAAGGACATCTCCTTAGGCTGCAGGGGCGAGGGACAGAAGAGGGGGGGCAAACCAGAAGTTGTTATTTGCAAGTGTTTTCCTGTCACTTTAACACTCTTAGTCTCTTAATCAAAGTAGCGTAGTGCCCCTGCAGAATAACAGAGCTCTTTCAGGTATGTACCATATCGTACATTCCAGTAAAAAGAAGTAACAAAACCTTTCCTTTCGTTTGTCAAATACCACTTTATACTCGCTGTGATTCAGAAAAGAGAATCATTTTGCCTTTTGTGGCAACGAATGTCGTGGGACTGACACATATTCAGGAGTCAAGGGTGATATCTATTGCGTAATGTGAAGTACTGTAGACTTTTTGGAAGTTTTGTCTCTTAAGTCCTTTGCATTTCATCAAATAATGACAGGAGCCATAATATTTTTGCCACAGAGTACTTTAACAGAGGAAGAATTGATTGTCTAGATCCCTGCTATTTTTTTCAAGAAAAATATTCATGTAACTGAGCCAAAATGGCCAACTGTGCTGTGCTTCATTTCTTTAAATGAAGACTACCACCATAAAACTAGCTGTAGCAAATTCCGTTACAGTCAAGTATGAGTGGTATTTTTAGGCCTGTGTTGCACACAGATTGCTTAGAAAGGGAGCACTTTCTAGAAAAGCTGGATAGCCCTGGAAAATTAGTAAAGCATCTTGCCGCGTGCCTCTTGTTGTTGCTGTATTACAGTATGAAATAGGAGGAGTGGGGAAAAAAATTCAAAACTCTTGGTCTCTACTTCATCAGAATGAAGAGCAAGATACCTTTGTCCAGGTGTTCTTCCAACCAGAGGAGCCCTCTGGATGATTATAGTTTATGAAAATCAATTTTGCACTGAGTTAAAAAAAAAACTTTTGCATTACTGTGACAGATCTGTGCCTTTACCCTTTTTTTTTTTCCCCCCTTTTTATCCTGGGGTGGTGCAGCACAGTGTGTCAAGCTTGTTCAGTGCTAACTCGACTGTAATATAAATTAACGATACTGAACCGATGACATTTGACGGTGCTGAATGCACAGGAAGGGAGTTTTAGCTGCCCACCACACACAGTTACTGGTTAGAGTACTTAAAGATACTGTAATATGCCACATTATTCTTTTATGCTTCCTAAGCAGAATGAGTTTAACAATGTATTTGCTCTAACAGTACACATTTGTAGACATTTAATGTGTGTGCATTTGTAGACGCCCGAGATGAGCTCTGTTGCCACGTCACCTATAAAGCCTGCTCAAGAGGAGCAGTCCCTGACTCCTCCGGGAAAGGTGATTGCCGTCAGCACCAGGAGTCCAGGTTGTGCGCGAAATCAATCTGCTCTTCGCAACAACAAGACTTTTTCTCCTGGTGCTGCTCCCAGCTCCTCAGGTGAGTATTCACTCAAATGCGTTTCAAGAGGTCAGAGCGTTGGTACCTCACACCATGATGAGTACGTCCTAGTAGTGCAGTGCTGGCAGAGTGAGTGGTGTTACTCTTAGGAACTTCACTGGTTTAAGAACATTGGTGTGTGTTCATTTGCTTTAGAGTACTCCTAAGTTCAGTACTTCTTTGAATCCTGACAAACGATGCGTGTCAATAGTACAGTTCGCAATCCAGAACTCCTCTTACGAGTCGCTCTTACAGAAGATGGTGGCATTTCTTAGGAGCTGACTGATGCAGGGTGTGGGATCTCAGGAGAGTGAAGGCTTACAGAGCAGAACAGTAAATATATGGTGTAAAGTTTGTTGATGAAATAATTACTGACATTTTTCTGTGCCATTCTGCCATTATGAAATACGGAATGATTATGCATTACCTTTTATTTTAGTAGAAGGTACAGCTGCTAGAATTTGTGAGCCCTAGCCGTGCAGACCAAGAATTTCAGTTCTACGCTTCAGTCCAGTTGCATTTGCCAGCAAATATTTCATGACTTTAGAATAAAGTCTGTGAAGGTGTCAGGGTTACTGGGAACAACTGTGGTTCTCATGCTGTCCTTTTCACACCCATGCTGTTAGAAGCGATGGACCGTGAGCAGTTTAACTGGTGCTCTACAGCATGGTGTGGTTTTCCCTACAAAAGGAATGGTGGATATAGTTTGTTCAGTGGGAGGGGCCCTTGAGTATTTCTACAAGCTGAGTAGATAAACCGGTTAACACAGCCTGTGTGGGGCTTAAAAGCTGGTGCTTAAATTCTAGCTTGTTTAGTAGCATGAAATTGTGTTTAACCTCCTTCTTCCAAGGAGTTCAAAGCAAGCGAATGTTTGCAGCGTCCTTGTGAAGCAGGTAAATACTGTCAATTTGCAGGTGGGAGAACTCACGTATCGGAGTTTCATGATTTGAAATCGTGAACAGATGGTGGCAGAGCCAGAATCCATAAGTCGCAGCTCTCTGTATACTCCTTCAGTTACTAAATAGCTATTTTCTTTGTGTTTTCACTTTACTTCGGTTAAATTGCTATTAAAATCTTCTAGGTTTGAGAAACCTCCCTAGACCTCTCTTGGTGGCTGGTCCTTCAAGTTCTGGAAGCACTGATGCAGATGGTGGTCTCTTTGCCGTTCCTACAACTCTGCCACCCAACAGCCGCCACGGGAAACTCTTCTTGCCTAGCAAAGAAGCAGAACTGACTTTCCGGCAACACTTAGACACAATCAGTGTAAGTGAGATGACTGAATGAAAAAAAAAATAGCATATTGTGCCTGAGCCAGCTTCTGGTAGGTGTTACAGGGTTTTGTGTTCATCAGAAAGCATGGGCTTCCCTGTGAAGCAGTGCTTCTAGCGATGCTCAAGCACAACGCTATATGAGCTGAGCTGAGTCAGATTTTGACTGTGTAACTATGCTTTGAAGTGACATTGCCTCTTCAGACCTGAATCTCTGTGCCATCACACAGCCTGATGAAACTGGTTCACTCTCTAATTAGTTGCTCCAGCAAATATCGTTGCCAGGTTTAGCAGAACTGACATCCTTCTTATCGTGCAGCTAATTTTAATACAACCTACTTACTGTATATAATTCAAATACTCATTTTATTTTTGTGTATACAATCCCAGTAACAACTTCATAGCAAGCTGTGGTAGTTAAGTAGTGAAACGGCTTTTGGGGGGAGAAAACTTTATCTCTGTAAAACAAGAAGGAAAAAAAAATACATTCCTGGTGGAAAATTTTCCTACTCTAGCAGGAAGAATATTCTCCTGTCTGAAACAAAACACAGTATTTTAATAAATAGTTACAACTTTATTGAAAAACAGAGTTTGGGGGTTATAATTTATTCTGTTATAATTTATTTTATGCTTAAAAGACTTTCTAATGCATTTCCTGTTCTTGTCCAGATGCAGTCGGACTTCTTCTTGCCAAAGCCAAGGAAGTTACGGAACAGGCACTTGCGGAAGCCATTAGTAGTACAGGTCAGGACAATTTGCGAAGTGTGAAATGTCTGTTTTGCTTCCTGAATAGCTATCAGTAAGGCTATAATGATTTGCACCTAACTGAAATAAAAAAACTGAACTTCACTCATATACCTGCTGGAAAGGTGAAGCTGAAAATAGAATCATAGAATCATAGAATGGCCAGGGTTGGAAGGGACCTTCAAAGGTCATCTAGTCCAACGCCCCTGCCAGGAGCAGGGACATCTCCAACCAGATCAGGTTGCTCAGAGCCCCATCCAGCCTGGCCTTGAATGTTTCCAGGGATGGGGCATCCACCGCCTCTCTGGGCAACCTGTTCCAGTGATCTACAACTCTCATTGTGAAAAATTTTTTCCTAATGTCCAATCTAAATCTACCCCCCTCTATTTTAAAACCATTACCCCTTGTCCTATCACAACAATAGGAAGGAATGAGCACTTCAGCCTGTGTTGTAACCAGCCATGTTACGTTCCCTGTACGAGGAATGTCAACAAGAGTAGAACCCGGTGCATGAGGTAGTTTGGAAAAAATAAAAAAGCCCCTCATGAGAAAGCAGGTTCTACTGTTTCGGCCTGCTGCACTGATTGGCAGGCAGTGTGTCCATGTGCTATCCTGATGTGTCAGTGCTATTGCAACAGGTCTCCCTTTGGATAGTTTTTCCTGCTTCCTACCCACTAATGGCTGTTAAGCTGAGGTGAGTGTAAACCTCTGTAGTGAAATAAAACGTAACACTATTTGAAAGAACAGTGATTTCTGGGGAAAAAAATTGAACTTCCAAAGAGTCAGCCTGTTGTCATGGAACTTTGGTGGTAGGCAGGCGTTGATCTCCCTTCGACCACTCTGACAGCCCAGCGAAGGGCACATGCCAGCGTGGAACTGCGGGCTTGTCCTAGGGGCTTCTGTCAGGTGGAAAACATACAAGAAATCTAAAACCGAAATAATGGAAACTTGTTTGGGAAAAACCAAGTTACCAAGTGTCAATGTAGGAGGAGTAGGAGACCTAGAAATAACATACATACTAATTTTTGGTACTGAGATACTCTGGTCTATGCAATTCTGTTTGTTTTAAGAGCTCCCAAGTACGTACAGCTGCCTCGTAAATTCACACCTGCTGTAATGCTGTGGGAGGCTTGAAAATGACTACAAGAATAATCAGAAAGGAATATAGTTCTAATTAGCATTTCTCTGAGAATTGTGCATGTGGAAATTCTCTCTTATAGTAGTTTGCAGAGAAAACACACGATTCCTATCTGTAGCTTCTTTCTCAAGATTACGCAGCCCTTACTGCTGTGCCTGTTGCGTTATCGTCACGCCATGTAAATACTCTGCTTATTCCGGAAGGTGCCGTTAACTTTTGTGCCTTAGAAGATGAGCTTTACCCTCTGTTCTGTGTTTAAATATGTTTTGGTTTATTGTTTCTGTCGCATAGAGAACACTGCTCCCCAGGCCATCTGGAAATCCGTCCCAGCACGTCTGTTCCTTTTCTATCTTATCCAACTCCTCCATTACAGGTGAGTCTTCATATCTTCTGTCACGCTTATGCTACCATGAGATGGACTGGAAGGCGTCCCTTAAAGCTGTGTACAGGAATAATTTCTAAAAAGAGGAAAGTACCCATTCAGAACCACAGGGTCATTTACCGGTTGCTTGAATTGCTTCCTACAGGCTGATGAGATTATTCTCCTGGTTCATTGTTAAGCAAGTCATGATTATGACAGAAATTTTTTTCTTCCATTTCCCAGTATTGAAAGCAGGGAAGAGTAAGGAGTTCTTTACACAGAGATAAAATTTTAGAATAAATTACTTGGATAAGAATATTTTTCTGTAGGATGTAATCATTTGTCTAGGTTTTATAATAGACTTTTCCTAGTACTTGGGATACTAGCTACATTTCACAGTAAATCAGTATGCTACCCATTTGTCCTTTCTGCTGATACACTCTTGAGTACAGTGGTAGTACAGGTGATCCCTCTTCCCGGCTTAAAATCAACATGAGACCTTAAAGTTGTCTTCATTGGAAATAATGAAAGCAGCTTCAATAACACAGCAACGCTTGCTGTTGCATTTTTGTGATCAGGCACTGGTGAGCTTGCGTTCCTATTTCAAGTCTGTTTCATCGTCTCCACTGCTTGCATTCCCAGAACTCACTGCTGCTTGGAATTTGTTTGCTTCCGTTGAACTGTGTTGTGCCCTGCTTTAAAGATGTTAGATTTCATTTGCTTGAGAGGTATTTAATCCTTCACCCTAGGGAGAGGTTCGTTTCGGCCAATCCAGTCCTCACTGACTAAAGCTGCTGTTTCTCGTCCAATTGTGCCCAAAGTTCTTCCGACACAGGCTACCAACCATCTGTCTAGTAAGTAATTTCTTCCACAGAGTGAGAGTCATGGTCTCTTGCGATCTGGGTGATGTTGCATTGTTGGTTTCTGTTTCCTAGAATCATTAGTGCCTTTGGAAGCTGAAGAAAACGGCTGTGTTAATGATATCTTACTTCCTGGGGCTTTGTGACTGCAGAAGGGGAGCAGGCAGTCGTGGGCCAGGCTGAACTAGGTTCCTTCGCTGTGTCTGACCTGCAGGCAAAGCAAGGGCTTAGAATTTGTAACCAAAGTTGAGCACTTCTGTGATGTTTCGTTGTAAAACCGCTTTGGGAAGAGGTTGTGACGTATTTGAAAGAAACTTCTAAACAGCTTATCCGCTAATGTGAGATGATGAATTCTACAAGAAAAAAACATACCGGTGTACCCTGAGCAAATATGGTCCTGCAGCAAAGGAATGGGTCCCGTAATTAGAATGATGAGTGAGGTGAAAACAATAACCGCCTCTGAGTTTTACTTAGAGGGTTCTCTGTGATGGGAAGGTGTTCCCATATTTTAAGTGAGTTTTAAAAGATCTGAGTGAAGTTGACCCTGCAACAACATAAGTTTTTTATATTGAGTCTAAATGGCTGCTACAGACAAGGTAACAAAATAAGGCTGTGTTTTTCTAGCTCCTCTAGTAAACCATAGGAAGTTTCTAGAAGTTGCGTAACCAAATACTGAACAATTTGCAGGACCAAAAAAGAAAATAAAATGGAAGGAAAGGGCAGGGGGAGAGAACTAGGATGTTTCTCTTATCTGTTTTGATATACCTGATAACATGTTGGAGCAGAGCAGAAAAACTAAACATTTTAGCTGAAGGAAATGTTATACTTTGTGAAGAGGAGCAATTGATAATAGCTGTTCAGATAATTACCATTCTCACTTTTTGCACGTGTTAAGTTTTGACTCTGGGCAATTGTTAAAAAAAATCATCTTTTAGACGAGTCACAACAAAGTAATTGCCTGAAGAAAAGGCTTGTAATGTGTTTTTTGCTTTTTTGTTTCACAAAAGGTGCTATCGACTTGGCAGCTAAAAGTGCTGGTATTATCCCTGGCAGCCCTGTGCCTGTCCTGGATGCCGATGGTTTGTCAGGCGTGTCTCCATTGTCACCAGAAGGAGTGACCACGGTGGTGACAGGACAGGAGTCAACAGTAGCACATCAGAATGGAGGCTCCATCACCACGGTAGAGGTCAGAGTCTCCTGAGCCTGCTTTTTAAAGTAGTTGAGGGTCTTGCTCTTCCAGCGTGTGAAAAAGCTGTATTGTTCATGACTCTTCAGTGAGCTTTCTCCTGGAGCTTGCCGTTAGACAATTTTTGTCATGGCAAAGCCAGTCTAGGTTGTATAGTGTGTATTTTGGGGTTGAGGGGTCAAATCATCATCGCATCGAACAGATTTCCATCTTACAGAATAGCTTTCAGCTGTGAGACTGTTGAGGTTGGCCATCCAGAAATCCGGGCTTGAAAAGAAACAGTAGCATTTTAACAGACAATAATTCATGAGCAAATGTGGGGCAAAAGATGGACTTTTAGGGCTGTATTTGGAGTGGAAACTGTGATGTCCCCTTGCTGTTTCTTTCATTGAGACCCAGACTGGGCCATATTGTTTTCTCAGGGAGTTGATGGATGGTTTTGAAAGGCACGGTATGTAGAAAGAGCATGCGTAAACGGTGATACGCACTTGTCTCTTGCCTTTCCAGCTATATTTGCAGCATCTCACGTAAACATCTGTCGCTTACGTGATTTCTGTTGTGCTTCTAGGGCTCGGGCCCTGCATGTCGGGTTCCGTTCATCAGCCTACCAGCACGGCATGAGCAGGAGGCAGTTCCTGATGGTTTCCAGGTAGAGTATGTGTTGAAAGAACGGTTGTGTGAAATGGGTAGTGTTCTGCAAACAGCACTGGTATTACTAGTTAAAACCCCTTGTTCCCAGGTAATTGTACACCATTGGTACTGCGTCGTGGGAATGAAATCTCTAGTATCTGAAGAAATTTAGGAAAGCTACTTAAATTTATGTGGGTGCCTAAAAAAACAAAGCAAAGCTGACATTCTCTGACCTCTGAAGGACAACCAGGTTGTAGATATTTCTTGATGAAGTGGAGGAGCTTAGAATTGCTCTGCTGTATCATACATGTGTATTTTAGACATCACAAAGATTTCAGCAATTGGCAGTCCTGCTGCTTGTATGTTGCTGAAGGAGGAATATTAAGACTAAAAGCGTGATTGTAATGCCAGCATCCTCTTCAGAGAACCACTTTTCTTTGTGCTGGATCCAGTATGACGTAGTTACTTAAAAAGTAACTGTGGCAGCACCTAAGTTTTAAGAGTGTTGCTATCCTATCCCCAACTTCCTTCTCCAGTGAGATCCAGGACCTTGGTTAGATACTTAAGCATCAGAATATAGGCTTTTCTTTTCTTCAGTGGAAGCACTTTCCACCCTTCCTGTGACAGGTACGTGCAAAAAAGGTCAAATTAATTGATTGGAAAGATAAAGGAAAGGAAGGTTTTTGTTGGGTTGGTTTTTTTGTAGCACAGATGTTAGGGCATGAATCTACTAGATGTTTTTTGTGGTAATGGGACCTTAGGTTCTGGTTCTTGCCCTCAGGACAGCTTTGTATTTATTGCATCAGAAAAAAAATCACAGCTCTCTGGTGAGGTATGACTAAAAAGACTTGTTTTAGAAAGATTAATTGAGTTTTGTGAAGTCTGGCTATAAAGAGGAGTGAGTTAGCAGTCTAAAATATTTGTATATTTTCAAGCAGTTATAGGCTTTTTTCCATATACAAAGGCAAATTAATACTTAATTCTTAATAACTATCTTGTAGGTTCATCAAAATCGTGTTAATTTTATTATTGTCCTTGTTTCTGTTATGTAGACCCTATTAAATACTCTTTGGAATGTTACAGACCCATATTTTTTCAGATGTTTTGGCAGGATATGGGCTGAAGCATATTTGTTTATGCTTGCAGATATTTTTCAGGAAAATAATATAAATTTATTATATAAATAATAATATATTCCTAAAATTTTAGGAATATTATCTGCTGGATTATTAGTTCTCTTCCCCTGCTTCCCCTTAAAGTCTGATTTTAATCTGATGCTTAGGAGCTAAGCTGTTGCTTTTCAGACAGATTTCCAAATCCTTCATAAATTCACAAACAATTAACTCTGTTTCTTGTAACAGGGCACATCAGTCCTTTCCCTGTCAGAGCTACCCAAGACTCCTCTGCAAAATAGTCTTTCCACTCCTCCAGTTCCCTCATCAGAGGCTTCCAGTACCCGGCTCTCTCCTCCAAACGTTTCTGCTCTCTTGGATATTTCTCTGCCTGGACCACCTGAAGATGTGCTCTCTCAAGGAGAACCTGCCACTCAAATCAGTGATTCTATCATTGAGATAGCTATCAGCTCTGGGCAATACAGTAAGTCTGAGCTTAGCTAAAGTCTTCCTATTAAATTAATCATCATCTTACCTGTCAGCAGAAACTTTTCCAAGAAGCAATTATTGGTTGGCTTTTTTTCTTAATATCTGTTGGAAATAAAATTATGTGCTTAGCCTTTATTTTCTAGCATATATAGGTGAGGGGTTTTGTTGGGGATTTTCTTTTTTTCCTTTCTAAACAAAAATTGGTGCAGTGTCCTATAACTGTACTGCATTGACTGAATCAGTGATTCCTCACATTGGCTTACAGGTGAAGGTGTTTCTCTCTCTCCTGCAAAGCTGAATGGCAGTGACAGCTCCAAAAGTCTTCCGTCCCCATCCAGTAGTCCTCAACAGAGCTGGATTGCCTCTCCCAGCCATGATCCCCAGTGGTACCCCAATGACTCCACAGACTCGTCTCTCAGCAGCTTGTTTTGTAAGTGTCCGTGTGCAGAGAACTGCCACAAAAAAACCTCTTTCCTTTAAAAAAAAAACAAAAAAACCCCCACCAAAACAAAACAAAAACCAAACTTGCCTTGCATACGTTTTCTTTCTCTTTAAAGTCTGTTCCTGAACAGATCCTCTTGCTAGATTGGGGCCCATACCTTGGGACAAACAATTCCTTGGCAATTCTTTGTAGTCTGTTTGGAGCCTGACTCATCTTAGGCTGAGACATTTTGGCTGTTCCGCCAAAATGAAAAGATGCCCTTGGCGCTGCTGTTGGAAAAACAGGCTTTGTTCTGTGCTTGGTGAGCATAATCTCAAAGACATGAGTTCACTGGGTTTGTTTGGGCTTTGGTTGGTGGGTTTTTTTAATTAATGTTTAGTGGGGCCAGTGTAATGAGTGCCTGTATCCTTAGCAGCGTGCTGATGGTGTTCATGCTGGTGACACGTAATTTTTAAGAGACAAAAAAAATAGATACCTGTCCTACATTTTCTATTTCCTTGTCCTTCTCTTTGTCCTCCCAATTGGCAAACGTTCAGTGCAGTGACTTACTGATGTGCCTGTTCTTTATAGCAAGTTTCATCTCCCCCGAGAAGGGACGAAAAATGTTGCCAACTCCTGTTGGGACTGCCAGTGGCACCTCCTTACTGGGACCTAGCCTTCTGGATGGAAACTCACGGGACTCTTTTGTGTCGCGGTCTCTGGCAGATGTAGCAGAGGTATGTTGTTGTATATTGTCCCTCGTACCTTCCTGGGATACTTAAGGCAAGGATGCCTTGACTTCTGCACTTCAGCTTGGTAAAACACAGTTACAGTTAACGAACGATGTAAAATGACCAGAGCTGGTGCAAGAAGCTGGTGGAGGTCATGTTGGACAGATCTTTGTTTTGACAGAGAGAGTTGTAATCCTTCTGTTTTGTGTGTCCTGCTTTGTAGAGCAGGAATTGAGATGAGATGAGAGAAAGGTTAGGATTAACACAGCTGCAGTATAGCTGGAGGGCTGTTAGAAAAAACGAATAGGTCAGAGGGAAGAAGCAGGAAAAGGCTAATACTAAGTTACCTGAGAGAACGGCAGAAGGTCCTGTGCTGCTGAGTTATTTTCTGTGTTGGCAGAATTATCCTTCTGTTTTGAAATCCTTCGAAGGGACAGAGTGAAGAGCAGTAGTTATTAAGGCTTTGATATGCAGAGCTCCCTTTCAGAGGAACAGAGACGGACTGGAGGAACGAGCTGCCAGGAAAATCCTGCCCCTGTGAGGGAAAACCCCGTCAGCAATATAGGCTGGGGACTGACTGTTTAGGACACAGCTCTGCTGAGAAGCACCTGGGCAACTTGATAGACAGCGAGCTGATCAGGAGCCAGGATGTTCTGGGGCAGCTAAGATGACCAACAGTGTCGTGGGGTGTTCCAGCAGGAGCATAGCCAGTAGATCAGACAAAGTGATGATTGTCCCACTCTACTCAACAGCTGAGAGACCATGTCTAGGATATTGTGACCAGTTTTGAGCAGCTGATACAGGAAAGACGTAGATAAACTGAAGCAAGTTCAGTGGAGGACCACCAAGACAATTAGGGGGCCAAACCACCTGTCTGTGAGGACAGGCTGGTGGTACTGGCCTTATTTAGCCTGCAGAAGGCTTCGGGATGGAAGGGACCTAACTGCCCGCCAGTCCTTGCGGGGAGGTCATCAAGAAGGTGTGGCCAGGCCCTTCACAGAGGGGCATGGTGATGCATGGTGGGAGGAACAGGCAAAAGCTGAATTGGGAAAGGTTCTGACTACATAGAAAGAAAAACTTTTTCACCCTGAGGGCAGTCAGGCAGGGGAACAGGTTGCCCAGAGATGTTGTGCATTGTCTGTGTTCAGAGTTTTTCAAGACTTGACATTGATAAGGCCCTGAGTAAGCTGGTCTGGCCTCCTCGGTGACCCTGCTCTGAGCTGGAGGTAGAACTGAAGACCTCTGAAGGTCCATTCCAGTCTTAATTATCCTACAGCTTACAGTCCTTGACTCAGTGTAACATCATTGTCAGTTTGTGGGGGCTTGTCCTTATGGAAAGAAGATGTCATTCCTCCATTGCCCTTTGGATTTGGATAAGGAGGTTCTGTACAGACCTTGCTTCCAGAAGCTGCAGCAAGCTCACGCTGTTTTAATGTGCCCTTGGCAGCTTCAGACTCCACACACAGCTCCGCTTCCTGCCATAAATAGGAAGACTCTGTTGACTTGGCGGCGAGAATCTGTCTGTGTGTGTGTGTTAATTAAAGGAATATATGGTCATTTGTTTGTGTGAATTTGAAGTGACGTTGCAGCCCCTGACCTTACAAACTGCCTTCAGAAGCAACCGGGTACGCCACCATTTTAGGCACACCAGAGCAGCTGTTGTGGGAGATGTGGGTTTGAGGGGGAGCCTTCAGAGGAAGCAGGTATCATTTAAAAATGGCTTTAATGATGGGAGGATTTTGAAAGGCCTTTTATTAAGCGTCCTGCAGAATCAGGTTTTGGTTACAAACGCAGTTGTTATGTTAGAGGTGACATCTGTAGGGTTTTTGTGCAGTGCATCTACTAGTGCACCTGAGTGCCGAATGAAGGATGGGCGGGTAGGGCCCACTGAGAGTATAGAGGGGGTTGTTGGTGGGGTTTTTGTGTTTGTTTGGGTTTTTTTGTTTGTTTTAAGAGGCTTACATTCAGCCATAGGTAAGAGCTATTCTTTAACTCAGATAAAATGAGATAAAGTTTATCTTTCATGAGAGGAGAGACTGGGAATGAAGATGAGGGAGCCAAACTCTTCTCAGGACAAGAGGCAGTGGGCACAAACTGAAACACATGAAATTCCACCTGAAGACAAGAAAACTTTTTAAATGTGAGAGTGGTCAAACGTGGAAACAGGTTGCCCAGAGAGGTTGTGGAAGCTCCATTCATGGAGATAATTCAACACCTGACTGGCCAAAGTCCAGGCCAGCCTGTTCTAGCTGACCCTGCTTGAGCAGAGTGGTTGGACAAAATGATCTCAAGATCTTCTGACATAAACAATTCTGTGATTCTGTGAAATTTCCACTAACGTGTAGCTCTTCTTTTCTCTCATGTCTCTTCTAGGTGGTGGATTCACAGCTGGCTTGCATGATGAATGAGAACAGCATAGATTACATATCTCGTTTTAATGACCTTGCCCAGGAACTGTCGATACCTGAGCCAACCCGCAGGGAAATTCTGTTTGACGGAGGAGGTGGTGGTCCCCCAATTGGGGATCTCTCACAGTGAGTGTATGAGACGAGCAGGCTGGTGGAGACTGCTCAGCTAAAGTTGGACCTTGCAGTGCTGGACCATGGCAAGAGCAGGTTGTAGAGAAACAGCTGAGGCTCAGTTGTCCCTGTCTTGTACGCTTCTTTCTAAAAGAGAGGCATTGTCTTCAAAGGTCTGAAGAAATACTTGCAAGTCCTGGAATGTGCAATATACTGGGAACAACAAAACATGGAATGGTATTACAGGAAATGGTGCGTCCCCTGTGTCAGTGACATAAGATGGCAGGTTTTTGGGACAGTCCTGGACCGGTACTTTGGAATGGCCTAAGCAAGAAGCTCAAGCAGGGAAGGGTATTGCTGGAAGCTCCCCTACAGGAATTATTTTTGCATAATAATCAAAATGCCATGATTTGGGATCCACATGGAAGTTGTGGAGGGTGAAGGGTGGGGGTGGGAATGGGAACCATTTTGCATCTTGACATGTCCTGGTTGGCACTCTTTTTATCAGTCAGTCAAACTGAAGTTTCTTGCACTCTCTTCAAAGGCGCTGCGACTCTGCGATGCTTTGTTTTTATAGATTATTCTGTTTCTTTGGCTCCGGTTTTTGTGTTTGACCATTCCAGCAAGGGCACGTACCTGCTTTCTTGTTTTGTAGGGGACCTCTGATTCACCTTCCTCCTAGACCGCATGGATCCTTGGGGAGTTTCCTCTATTTTTAAATTGCATCACATGTCACAATGATCATCATCCTGACTGCACTCATGTTCTCCACCTTTGAGATTCCTCATCACATTGCACAGTCCATCCCATGAGGGGGAAAGTGCTTTCTTGCTTTCCCTGAAGAACGGTTGCTTTTTAAGTCAGGAAACACTGCAGAAGAGCTTTCTGGAATCACTATGAAAGCTTTGTTACAATTAGCCTTGGCTTTGCTGGAAACCTGTATATATTTCCATCTTTCTTGACAAAAACTGAGGATTTACCTGGGAGAGGAAATAGGAAATAATATTGTAATGTATAGAAACAAATAACATGATAACACTGAAGCTGTTGAGATCCGGTTTGTGTCATGAAGAGGAGAGGTGTAAAGTCCTAGCTTAATCCCTTAGTCCTTTCTTATTTCCTCCTTGTTCTGTGAAATCCAGGTGCTCTGGGGTACCTCAGGGCACCAGTTTTCATTGCAGTCACTCCCAGGCACTAGTGGATCTGGTGGTTCCTCTGCTGAATCCCTATGCATTTAATGTTAGTGTTTTAATATTTGAAAAACCCAAATCCTGATACCAGCGCGTTCAAAGGAATAGAAAGTTACTTTCCCTAGAGCTGGTTGTCCATTGATTCTACCTTTATAACTCAGGAGACTTTTCCCATTTCCTTTCCTACCAGTCATGAGAGAGAATACCTTTATTATGCCCCTTTTTTAAACACTTGTCTGCTTCTCCAGTAAGAGAATGTCCCTTGGTTATTTTAAGTAGCTCTCAACTTACCCAAGGGGCTAGTCCTGTATAAACCTCAACTTTGTATTATTGGTGAGCAAACAAATCTTCTCCATCTCTTAGGTTATTATCAGGGCTTCACTTTCCCCACTTGCACTATACTTGGTGGATGTAGTTCTGCCTGCCTTTAGCTACTTTTACAAGGCATTTGACTGGGAGTTTCTTCTTGCAGCCTTGCTCACGATGCACTGATTGGATTTGCTGTTATCCTAGTCACTTTACCCTGCTTTATGTACGTTATTTTTTTAACCGCTATATAGTTTGCCTTATGTTTTCTGTCATTAAGAAAAAAGGTAACAATTTTTCTGATGCGCCTTTTGTGTGGCCCAGAGCAACCTTCCTGATTTCACTCACAAAGCAGTGAGAGTTGGGTGACGTTCCAGGAGCCCACGTATCAGGTTGCTACATTCTCCTCTTGGACGGAGGAACCGCACGGATGTGTAAAACCAGCATTAGTACACGTGGGTGTTCCCAGCAGGGAGGCAAACCTACATTACTGGCGACAAAATGGTCATGACTAGAACGGAGAATTTAATACCTGTGGGCTAACTTCTTACTCTGACTACATGTCATGTGGGATATTAAGTTCTTCTGTCATCATTTCTCTTCCATTATTCTTACAGAGCCTTGTTTGAGAATTCTGGTGCAAGTGTCAGGAAGTCAGGTGAACTTAGACTCTAAAAAGTTGAAGGCTGTCAGAAAAATGAATGCTGAGGATGTATGGTTCTGAGCATGCACCCTTGGCATGGAGAGGACACCCATTAATCTCGAGAGTCACTCCCTCTAAAACTTTTAAGTTTTACTTAGAGTTGAGCTGTATTTTGATTTGGTCTTTCCCAGATTGTTTCCTCTTGGTTTTGGCTTCTTACATTAGTCACACTGATTATCCTATATGCTGTACCTCCAAAAATCCTTCAGACTTACAGGACAAAAGTAGAGGGCTCCTACCCTAGCTGTGGCTGTGGATTACAAGACATGGAGGAGGAGATGTGATACATTCTCATGAAGTACTGTATTAAAAAAAAAAAAAGTCTGAACTCTCATTCTTAAACTTCTAAATATCGAAAGACCAGCCGGATGGTCTCCAGTGTATTTAGGCAGCTTTATAAACATTTCATCTGCTTTACCCGTGCTGGTAACGGAGTGGGTGTGAGGCTGGATCTGACTCTTAGGTTGCCTAGAACAAGTGCTGGTGTTGCTGCACCGACAGGGCAGAGCACTTCTTCAAGACGCACGAAGACTTTCTGCTGTCTGATACAGGGAGCTGTCACGCTGCCCTTTCCCAGCCCATTCAGTTGCCAGAGGGGAATAACAGAATTGCAGAAAGAAGTCAGCGTAGTGCCTGTTGCTAATGGTGCCACAAGATCAGAAAACTTCAATATCCTGACCCTTTGCAAGTAGACTTGGAGCGCCAGGTCATAACAAAGTGGCAATGACAGCGGTCAGTCCAGCGCTCAGAATTTTGTGGTTTGAAATGTGTTTGGCATCAGCCTCTTAAAAGTTGTCCTTATGAAACAGAATTTGATTTCAGAAATGTCACGCTTTGCAAACTGCAGTTTAATAATAAAGCCCTTTCAGGACAAGCAAGTCTGATCAGGGAAAGACTTGAAAATAACTTAGATGATTGTGATTTGGAATTGATGCAGAATTTGTTATCCTTATGTGAAAGCTTACTTACACCCCTGATTCCACCAGCTCTAGGTTTTAGGTGGATGTGCTTTACAATGCTAATTATCATCACTTTGTGCCTAAGACTGCTAAGTGAAAAACTGGGGGAGGGATCAGCCGCCACATCCGCCTTTCAGTAATTAAAGGAGGCTTATGAGAAAGATGGGGACCACTGGTTTTAAGCTAGAAGGAGGTAGATTAAACATAAGAAAGACATTTTTACGCTGAGGGTGGTGGAGCACTGTCCCAGGTTGCCCAGCGAGGTGGTGGATGCCCCATCCCTGGAAACATTCCAGGCCAGGTTGGCCGGGGCTCTGAGCAACCTGATCTGGTTGGAGATGTCCCTGCTCCTGGCAGGGGGTTGGACTGGGTGGGCTTTAACGCTCCCTTCCCACCCAAACCCTTCTGTGATTCTGTACACACACAGGCATATGCTTATGTGTGTGTGCTTATTTTTTTTGTAGAACACAACCCTTTTTCAATTTTAATTATTTTCACTTCCCCAACAGAAGCAGCAGCTGAAACCAGGGCAACGTGTCACAGTGTCAGTCTATCCAAAGCAAACATTCAAGCAAGTTATGCTGAAATGCACGCGGGATTGTTTTTGAGGTGAATGCGACTTTGTTAGCTCAGTAGCTTCTTGGGGCACTGTAAGGTGGCTGGAGAGGACAACGGGACACTATCAACATCCAGTTCTAGTAGGAATTGCTTAGGTTCTCCCTGCGTTGGTTCGGTGGCTGTGTACAGTAAGGGAGCTCTGGGCAGCTCAGCAAGGTGAGTGGCAGGAAATCGGTGTGTTGTCGCAGGCTGGGTGGGAAGCAGTACTGCATCCCCGGAATCAGAGCTGCCTGCGTACGCACGTGCGCTAACCGGGGTTCTGCTGGGTGTCGTTGCATCCTGACTACCCACACCATTCGTTTTGTTCTTTATCACTAAATCTACTAAGTATAGGAGTACTAATTGTTTTTAATATGGCACTGTTAAGCCTTTTCTTGACAGCCCTCTTTATATTTCTAAACCGAATTAAGTGGCTCGGATCAAATCTAATCTATAAAGACATCTCATTTACTGACTCCGCAGATGCCAGAGTGGAAATTAAGTTGCATTTTATTTTTTACACTCAGACTTCGGATGCATTTGTAAGGAAAGTACTGCACTTTTTTTTAACCTTTTAAAACCTTTGAATCTCTTAATTTCACAGCAATTTGTAAATGTTAACTACGTGAAACCTTGGCAAGCACTACGGCAATAAGTTATCATTAATTACTGAAACATGATAACTGCTTTAGAGCTTATGGTTCTGGCAGCAAAATTTAATGCTGTTTCTTTTAATAATATTTAAGCCATATCATCTGAGGTTTCTGGCTTGTTTGAGATGTGAATTTGTTTTATAGAGTATAAATATACCTATATAGTGTATGTATAAAGCAGAATGCCTGTCCTTACTGATTATTTTTTGTACCATATTGTAAATTATATTATTTATTCTTTACCAATTTTGGAAAAAAAGGTGTTTTGGTTATTTAATATAATATACGAAAGCTGTTAAACTTCCTCTGTTTAAATTTCCAATTCAACTTGTAAAGCTGTTTTTATTCTTGTGCATAAATACATACTAATACTTGGTCTAACTTATGTTCAGCGTGTTACTTGTTCCTGCCCTGTCAGATTTTTCCATTTAACCTTTATTTATGCTAACGAAGTACGGGGACTCTCTGGGCATCCGATGTTATCCCCGCGGTTTGAACCCTAGGTATCCCGCAGCAGAGTCTCAGGCATCAAATCTTAGATAAATAATTTATTTAAAAGGTACAGCTGGGAAAAACATTCAGCTCAAGCTGGATGCCTCTGGGAGAGGGACCCTGAACAAAGAAATCCCTGGACAATTACACCCTTACGATCCGTGCACCCGCCCCTCACATGCTCTTCACGTGGCTTACATGCACCTTTTGGTCCAGTTTCTGGTCTGGAGCCTTCTGATACCTCACTGGATTCCTCCTCTGTCTCCACAGAGCCATCAGTGTCCACATCTTGTCCAGCTGCAGCAGTCAACAGCAGATGCAACTCATCCAAATGGGAACAGCCAAGAAAGAGGGGATCAAAGGGGAGAACAGGCAGTTGTCTGCTCTGGCTTCCTTCTCTTCGGGTTCGCTTGGTCTCCAGACCAGCCAAGGTCTGTCGATGGCCGTTGCCTCCTTCTCCCCAGTCTGTGCCAGTCTCAGGGCCGTCCTTTACACAGCTCAGTAAAAGTACACGAGCTCGGGAAAATCCAGAAGAAATTCACAGCTCGCGGCTTGAGACTTCTGTAATCCAGCTGCTTCCGCTCAGGAGCGCTGAGCAGGCAGCACAGCAAACAGCACAACCCTGTGCTGTGATCCTTACGCCCTTACTGTTCCGGACGATTTGTGACGTGATTTAAGCTAAACAACGAGTACGTCCTAACAGTTTACAGAGTAATGGCCCCTTGGGGGGCCGGGCTAAAAATCTGTCCATAGGGCCAGGCTTTCCAAGGTAAAATTCCGGTTTCAGTGAAATCAGTGGCGTAACTTCCATTGACGTCTCCCATCCCAGAATTTTCATTATTCTCATCACAGGGAGAGACTTTTGTTGTGGTTTTTTTTTTGTTCGTTTATTTTGGGGGTGTTTTTGTTTTGGTTTGTTGGTTTTTTTGCTTTACAGCTTCCATCCCTAGTCGTGTTCACTAGTTGCAGGTGTCAGAAATGAGTCAACCCAAAGGACTGTTTGTCCTGAATGTCCTGTCTTTGTCCATGGCCACCAGTAACAAGGGGAAGAAAGAAAAAAAAAAGCCTAAAAAAAACCCACCACAAAAAACAAACAAAACAAAACAAACACCCCAAGTAAGAGGGTACAATGCAAAGGGTAGGTGTATCTTGGGGGGTGGTTTGGTTTGCTTGGTTTTGGGGGTTTTTTTTCCTCTAGCTTTTTTTCCTTCACAGCTTCAGATAAAAGCAGGAACTTAGATGTAGAGGTTGTTTTCAGGCCATCGTGTTTTATATAGCACTACCAGAAAAACTTACGCACCCTCAAGACAATCGGAAAGAGGAACAGGTTGCCCAGAGAGGTCGTGCGGAGTTTGTCTTCAAAGCTTTCTGTGACAAAACTGAACAAAGCCCAGAGGAAGCTGCTCTGATGCCAATCCAGGAGACTGAACTAGAGCCATGAGATTCCTTTCAAGCTGAATGATGCCGTCATCTGTCAGGAACTTCACTAATTCCTTTTTGCAGCATTTAGTGTTTTGGTCTATGCAATTTACAATGGCAGTTTTAGTTTAATTACACATTGAGAAACTGCAACAGTGTTCTTAAACTACACAAGATTAAAGAACATTTTAAAAAGCTCAACAAAAACCTTATTAGTAAGAGTCTTCGATGCTTCCTTTCCCCCCAGAGTGAGGACTCCTCTCGCTACCTTGTCCACTCGGAAGACTGGGCTGAATGACCCAGTCTGAGCTCTTTGCAGCTTCTCACACCCACACACAGGCTCACAGCTAAGAGGCCTCCGGCTCTTTCCCAGCTGGGGTCAAAGCTGGTACTGAATCCCACCGCTTTGCTCTCTCACAGGTTATCCCACACATTATCTCCCTTAATGACCGAAACTTAACACTCTAAAAACAGAAGGAATGAGTCGGAAATAAAGAATTATTAGCAAAGCAAAAAAAAACACAACAAAGCAAGACGTTGCAGTTACGAGGAGGTATTTTAGTGTTATTTTCTCGGTGTTTTGTCCCGAGCGTGGCCGTACCAGACTGCCCAGGACACCAACAGCTTTTACGTGGCGCTTGCCCAGCCCCGCATCGTCGCACGGCCCGGGCGCGGGGGCCGGTAACGCTGCGCCCCGCGGGGCGGAGGGGCGGCCCGCTCGCTCCGGCGAAGCCGGGGGAAGCCTCGGGCTCCCCACGGACGCGACGCCGGGGTCAGCAGGGTGTAAAGGCGCCCGTGAGGTTACTCCTTGCGAGGGCCTCCCTCCTGCGCTCGGCTCCACACCCGCGCTTCGGGCCGAAAAGCCCGCACGGCTGCAGACGGACCGAGCCCCGCACCCCCCGCGGGCTGTGCCAGCCGCTTGCCACAGGGCGCCCGCCGCTCCCCCGCAGACAAAGCCCGGTGTTTTATGACCCGAGAGGCAGGGCCGGCTGGGCCCGTCCGCGGGAGAGGCGCTGCGCGCCCCGAAGCGGGGCGGTGGCCCGGCCGCGCCCCGCAGCGAGAAGGCCACTTGCCGCCGGGGTGCCACCGCCCTGTCTGGCCCTTTAAATGCCCTCCCGCCGCTCGCCCCGCTCCTCCTCTCAGCCAATCGCTCTGCCGTTCCCTCTGAGGGACGCGCGGAGTTACCAATGGGAGGTGGCCAGGATGAACGGCAAGGCGGGCCCTGTTCCTGCTTCCCTCCCTCTGCGAGGCGCAGCGGACAGGCGGGATCTCGAGAGAGCGAGCTGCGTTCGATAGGCTGCTCGGCGTGATGGGCGGGTGGAGCAACCAACGGTCGGGGAGGGCGGGCCCGCCGGCGCTACCTGCGGTGCGAGGAGCAGCGGAGCCGCGCCCGTCGTCCGCCACCATGTTCCAGGGCCCGGAGGGCGACTCGGCCAAGCCCAGCTCCAGGTGGCGCGGCGGGGGCTGGGGGTGAAGGGGAAACGGGGACGAGCCGCGCGGTGGCGCGGGGCTTTGCGGGGGCGCGGCTGCGGCTGCGGGCGGGGGGCGCCGCGGCCGAAGGGAGCGGCTCCCCGTTGAGGGGCCTTTTGGGCGGGAGCGCCGCCCCCGTCCCCCGGCAGCCGCGGGGCCGGGAGGGCAGCGCGGAGCGGCGCGGCGGCCTTGCCGGTGCCTCCCTTTCCCGCTCCCGGGGTCGGGCGCTGCCGGCGGGGCCGCCGCTGGCTCAGAACGAGCGGAGCGGGCGGGGCCTGGCCGCGGCCCGCCCGGAGCGGGG